>JAFELO010002788.1:309575-354196 GCA_017140195.1 Eumaeus atala
CGCGTCCCCCCTGCGGCGCGGTCATTAGCTGGTGTCACGGATGAATCGACTTACATGCTCATAAGACGAAACCCTTGACACACTTGTGTAGTTGTGTCGGGCGTTCTGTTTAGTCTTCAACTTACTTAAAAAAGGACAAATTATTTTTTCGACCGCATACTCTGCCATTATTTGTCGCAGCGTACTACTTTCGGTACATGAGCTATCTATCACCTTAAGCCTTTAGAATCGGACCACTCATTCCTTATATTTACTCGTAGAAAGATACAATCTCTTTAGTTTTTTACTGTTAGTATAGATTAACAGATTTCCGAATTCACAGCTGCAAATTATGCCTCTGACTTTTCGGTCAACATAATGTGTTAAAGAAATAATCAATTAAAATAAATTTCTTTAGCAATATCCCAATTTTAGTAACTTACGTAGATTTTGAATACTTACCCCGGTGTGCCCTGTTACTGGTAGAATCAAGGCATTTCAGGAGAGACGGGCGATTACTCTCGTGTGATTTTAGTGGATATTCGTTTCATCTGCAACTCCTGTACGCACTATGATGGATACCACTTAGGACCGTCAGCAGTGCGTTAACCATTGAAACCAGAATCCACGTTGGGCCCCAATTGTTACAATTTATTCTATATAGGAATTCTATAGAAGTAGTCAACAGGGGGTTAAAGGGACTATAAGAGGTTTAGTTAGATATTTAAATATATTTATTCAATTGGTCTTTCCACATTTACAATCCAGGACAAGCTTACAGTTATACAGGAAAACCAATGGAATTAATACAGTTTTTGTTATTGGTTGGTATAAAGTGAGGGTACGAGGTCTTATCTGGTAGTTGTCCGAGACTCCCGGCAGCAAATTGGATGGTCCTTTATATTTATTGTTATAGTTCCATAACCACTCATTGTCACGGATTGCCCTTCATCCCTTATATTCACTATTTTAAGAATATAGTGTTTAATAAACAAAAAGTAAAAAGTTTAAAGGAGTAGAGCTCCTTTTATATGAAATACTAATTCGTACATCGTTACATATTTGATATATAGGTATGTGTCACGAATATATAGAACCCAGAGAAAGAGAAAAATACTATTTAATTATGATTTGGCGTCATCGCCAAAACGAAAAAGAAAATGACATTTAAGCAACACAGAGAACATTAAGCCTTACAGTCAAAGATTACAGACATACTTTATTTTTAAACATTTAAGTTTCAAAACATATTTGTTACAACGTCTAACCATATTATATGGGTGTTGCCCTTCACATGGGTCTCTTAACCTCAAAACAAACATATCATAACATCCTGCTAATATTACCAACGCGAAAGTTTGTAAGTGTGAATGAAACAATAACACATGCGCTGGATGAATGGATGTCCGTAGATGGATTCGCGTGCCTGGTGGCCGCGAATCCATCTGCGGACAGTAAAAATATATCTACAGTATGTCCTGTCTACCACTGTACGGACGTATGTCAAGTGCTACTACATGATCCGCCTGTCCGTCTGTTCGTGTACACACAACATGACCGATAAGTTCAACGAGTTTAACATTCACGTTTACTTTACTAGCCCGACACTAAATCAATAGTTGCAGTTCGCAGGGTTCAATTATAGGACTCTGTTGTCCGCTTGTCTGTTCCTCCGTTTTACCGTTCGTATGTTCGTCCGTCTGTATGTGCGTCTGTACGTCCGTCTTGACCGTTTTCTCGGAAATTCTTACTTCTTTCCAAATTTTATGATTCTAGGTCAACTGCGAGTACCCTATAGGTTTTAGGTTTTGTGTAATGCCATAGATGCACATAAACTACTGCTTTTTCTTATTGTGAACTTAGAAGTACGACTTTTTGGATACGATTTAACGTAAATTTCAGTACCATCTCTGTACTCGTTTCCGAGAATACCTTGACAGACGGACGGATTATGGTAAAGACGCTCGTAACTCCCATTAATACAAGACTCTCGGTGTACGGACTCGCTATACGGTCTTTATAGACGAGGATAGAGATTACATTTTTATGTCACAAAAAAGCGCTACGCCGCGTGGCGGGGTACACGATACATCGATGGAAGTTCCTTGTACTTGAATGCTGTTTGCCGTTCACTTGTGCGGTGAAGTTTTAGTTTGTTTCTATTATGTGTCCCAGCATATTTTGTTTTTTTTTTTTTCAATATAGGAGGACAAACAAGAAATTGGATCCCTTAGGTAATAACCGACACGCAACTGCATAACTAAGCAGGTGCGTTTCCTCTCTTCCCTCCTTCTTCCCATCCCCTCCAATGAGTCGCCGTGTATGTAATGCTGCCTCAATTGACTCCCAATCAGCTGTTACCCACTCCCCATTCGTATGTATCTCGTTCATTATCCATGATTCATCATCGAGTTAAGAGGTTTAAGTTAAGAGGTAGTGTAGGTGAAGTGAGCTGACACGTCCATGCAATTTCTTCCCAGTCACATGATACTGCCGCCAAGGGACAGATAAACCGTAGCTTTCCGTGAGGTCTGTGAGTTTCCGGTGGCACATTACAGAGAACGGAGGAAAGGACGGCGAAACGTAACAAAATCTATCGTCAATAGTTAAAAACAAAAAAAAAATCTACTGCACTTCTCAGCCCACTTTTGCCACTTCTATTATCTTCAAGTCTCAACGATCGTCCACTCTAACTTTCGACTAATTTAAAGATCATGTGAATGTGTGTTTAGAAAATAAGTTTTTTTGTTTATATAAAACAATGAGTTCGGGCTTTCATGTCGAGCGCTGAGAACAGAATGCCGAGTAACCGAGTGGCCCCAATGTTTGACGTCTCATTTCGTGATCCATCTACAGTTGTTGGCCCGACTTGCTATTATTTAGATTGTCCATAGGTTATTATTACCTTTGAACAATTTGCTTGTCTATTACACGTTCCATATTTAAATCATTTGTCTCCGCCGCCATTTTGATGTGTTTTCTCATACATATTATTCAAGAGTAGAACCTACACATTTAAAAGTACCCACGTGAGAATCAATTACGGGATGATTATATATTAAATGCCCATTTATTTCCCACACAAGTTATCTAACACCATAAGAAAACACAATACCACATTGTTGTATATTCAATGGTGTTCTGCCTTGTTTGCGGTATTTTTGTACAGAGATACGCTAACAATAAAAGAAACTTAGGTCAAGATTATCGTGATTTATAATTGTTGACATTATTGACACATGATACCGGCGCAAAGTGACAGCTGCACTGCGTGCGGTTTGTAAGTTTCCGTTGGCCCGTTGGAAGGGAAAGAAAGACCATCACACATCACCCTTTGAGCGTCGCTATTAATCAGAAAGCTCCGACAGTATAACGTCCCCATTTATTCTATTACTTTTTATTATATAGATTGAAAATGTTGTCTGATATTTAATAACTTTGAATACTGAATTTACTTACTTCCTCTATGTTTTTTGTCTGTTCGCACTGCCGTTTCTAATCTCTCATGGTAAATGTTTTGAAGTCGCCAATGTGTAAAGACATGTAATCACTCACTGAATTAGCTGCCTACTTCCTTACGTACCCCTATATTTAGCTACGACAGCGACTATTGTAATTACTTTACAATAATTGTTATAAGAGTGATGTTAGCTTGTGACCGTGTTCCGGGGCGCTCTCTGATGCCATTACCGGCAGTGGACGTCTTCTGGCTGCCGATTAAAACAGACTTAGTGATATTGTAGCTGGCTCTACACACAACAACAAATCTTCACATCAGTTCCCTAATGGGGGCACATAATGCTAAACTGAAGTGGTATGTATTATTTTGGATTTCGCATTCATATTTCATACATCCTTAAAGGCTACGTTTGGCGGTGCTTTTGATTAGCTTGTTCGATGCTCATTTGCCTCATAAGAAGAAATAATTACTTCGTAAAAGTAGCAATAATGTGTTCTTGGAAGAAACCTCGAACGAAGGTGTAACGTTAGATTTTAGTATCATTTTACATATAAGGGCCCCTTAATAGAACAGTCGCTGCCTTGCCTCATTTAAAATAAAAAATAAATGTTCTGTATATTGATATCGTTCTTTAGTCGTGTTACACATATATCGTTTAGTAACAGTTTTTTTGTCGTAAATTCAAAAACAAATCGACTTGGAACACGCCATCCCAATTATATACGATGATGAAATCACCGTTTTTGTACAACCAATTATCAACTTTATTTATTCGTCTTCCTATGTGGCTGAATACTACTACTTTAAATTTTTCGTTATATTATTCTTTCTTCTACCTTTTCGGACTGAAAAGTAGAAATAATTGGCATTGTGTTACTGTTTTACACGCTTTTGCACCTATATATTTTTTCATACCGCTTACCTTATGGTAAGAAAGATCATTTCTAAGAATTATATGATATTCCTGATGAGGGCAACCTCATGCCCCCCTATTTTAGAAAGGGAACCGTGACTATGGAGGGCCTTATATGACGGAATGAAACATCGTTTGTTCAGTTCGGTTCTTCAAAATGTGTATCAAGAAAGGGTAAGGTACGCACTATAGTCAAAGATATAAAAATTCTCTCGTTTATAATGGAAACATTTATTAATAAAAGGTATATTTGTATGGAGATAATAATTTACAAATAGGTAATCTATATTACAAAATAAATAGTTTATAGACTCAAAGGGCAACTTTTTTATTCAACTTAAAAAAAGAACTTCAACGATTAATCGAAGAAACCTCCTGACACCATTTTTTTTACTTACCTACTTAATGTAGGAATGTCGAGTGCACATCAGTAAGTGTTACCCAATATGAGCACATCAAAAGCATTGTTGGGATAATCTACAATAGTGATCAATATGTATAAAATGTGAACAATTCTCACTGTCAAATGCAACAGTAAAAGAATCAGATTCACATCTAGTTATTTAGGCAATTATGAAAAGAAGCCAAGGTTTGTGAACCGCTGCATCGAGTGCGTGAGAGAATTCGTAACACTGAATAGCCCAAGAGCCAAGCATGCGTCCACTCGATAGACCATTTCGCAATTCTTGGGTCGATTTTTATTACATCTAATTGTCAGCTTGCCAAAGTCCAACGTTATATGAATATCAAACGCACCATTGTTTATTTGTTACATGCCAAATGTAAGGCTGTTTAAAGTAGGCCCATATTATAGTTATGCTAAAGATGGTAAAGAAATTAGATTATGTTTTAGGACTGCGTGCGTTGTGTATATATAGAATTATATGGTCTGGACGCGTGTTCCTTGTGTTTGGGGTGTCTGTAACAGCTTGCGCAGCATTTGTCAATATACACGGGTCTTCTGTAACTTTTTATTTCTTTAATCATAACCTATTAGCGTAACACAGATAGTTTCTTGTTATTAATATTATTTTAATAGTTTAACTCATGTCTACGTATTCTTTAAATTTTAGCTTAGGGTTTTTTATCTCAATTACCCGAAACCATACGCGAAGCTTTTAAATTAACCATTAACGTTTCTCATTCCAGATTTACAACAATGACATAGAAAGAAAACAAAATGGCTTTGCGACTAAAAAAGGACATTAAGAAGGCGTCGTATTACGTTTGGTTCCTGGGAGCGCAGGAGTCCCGCGGGCTCCGGGGGGAGGAGTTCGCCGCGCCCGCCATACAGATCCTCGAGGAGAGGGCGAGGGACTTGGAGCCGTTTAAGGTTACGCTACAGGTAAACAGGTTTTTTACGCGGTTTTGATCGGAGTGTTTAGTTGCAGGCACGACTGAGGAATGTATAATGCTTCTCCGTTGAGCTTCGATTATGTTTAGCATTGATCAGAGTGAGAATCTAAACTAAGTACATACTATAGTAACCTGTATGTATATTGTGTGATAAAAACATTGAACTAAAACAGTAGTAACATTCTACTTAAACTTGAGTAAGTATATAAAAAAATTAATAAAACGTGTTTCGAATTATCTCTGACTTAACTAAGAAGCTACGACAAAATTCATATTTACTTATATCCATTAATTCGAAACTTGCCTGAGCTCAAGCTGAGCATATGTTAAGTTTATAACATAACGACTTAGCTAAAAATAACGATATTAACCACACAAATATATTTGTTCATCACTCTTATAAATAAAATCATTTTCATTTTGCCGCATCCGAGTAAGTATCTTTTTATGAAGCATTTTAAATCAATTTAAGTTGAGTTCTTCAAGTATTTTCAATGCTTTTAAACTTATATTAACTTAATTTATATTTAACCATATTAAAGCATGCATTTTCATATTTAATAACAAAATATTGTATTAGTGTATTGTAATTCGGTACAAATCTTATAGGCTAACGATTATAAATTTAAAACATATGATATGCTGAGCTGAATCTTAGCTAAGATTATATTGCGTTTTAGTCGGGAATAAGACCAAGCTCGCTCTATATATTTCGCCCTACTCTATCACTAGTGGACTCTGCTAATACTTACATGTCTTAGTAATATCAGATGTAAAATTCACCACACCATATCCATCCACGAATACCACGACAAAGTCGTCGCTTAGACGCATTGCCGTTACGAGCGCGAATCAAACCTTCCACCAGAGGGAGGCCGGCCTCCTTAGATAGGGCAAATAATAAACGAGCACAATTATCCTCATCCACGTTTCCGTATCGTGAACGCCATCGTGCGCACGCCGCCTCAATTGTGTTGAGGGGGATCGTCTCCCCCTTTTGGATCCAAAAATAGTTACTATAGGGTACGCCCCAAATCAACCCTACTAGGTAGGATCCCGCAGATGGGAAGAGACGAGTACGTCTACAGTAAAAGAGAGAGACTACTCCCTCCGGGAAAAAAAACATAAGAAATTTAAGTAGGTACTTAGTTAAATGTATAATGGATAGAGATCGATATATATCAGTTGTGCCTCGCAGTTTCAGTCGCGTAAAATAAAGTACTTACAATAAAACAACTTTTCAGGATCTTATCGCGGTTTGTTAACTTAAGACATCAAAATTGTCCCTCTTATTGTTTTCACAACAAAAAAATTTAAATGAAAATGTTTTTATTCAAAATAGAATTATAAAAATTACTTTTTGAACGACGGCAAGAAAATCAGACCTTGGTTAGGTTTGATTTTGTCCTGAGAAGAACCGTCGAAACAAGCTCCACGGAATTGTCATCAACCACATCCATAACAGAATAAATAAACTTTACGCAATTATACACTTAATCAATAATATTTCACCGATACATACTGAGAAGAGCGCCTTACTCCCAATGTGTGGTATCTGTCGTAAAGTCTATTACATTATAATATCCTCTACCACAGAAACGTTCCTTGACAACTTTATTGAATTTTGTTAATTGATCCTATTTTCAAGGGCGTATACATTGGCCCCGAAAGGAATTCCTAACTCTCTTAGTCTATAAACTGGTACATTTGGCTTAGGCCTGTTTCTAGTATTTCCTTTGTGATTATCATTATCTAAAATGTATTGAGGAAAAACAGTCCGTATACTGATTTTCTTAAATTTATCCCTAAAATATCTGGATAAGGCATTTCAAGCCAGATCAGATATTTCTATTCCATACTGTAATTTATATCTGCGGCAAATTTCATCTGAATCTGTTCAGTAGTAATTTTGCGTGGAATGGTACAAACGTTTAACATTAAAATGAACTTTCCCATTTATTATACGAGCTATGCCCCGCTGTTTCACCTGCTTAATGCTTTAAATTGTTACAGATACAAAGCAATATTGGTATTCCCGATTTTCACACATATATGTGACGAACTGCATCCTAATCCTAACTTTGGCATTTATTGTATTATTATTATTATTATATTAGCTTCGCCACGCGGATTCACCCGCGTACTCCATCCCCAAAACGCAATATTTGGAGTGGAGTTGCGTAAAATTAGTTCTTAGCCGATGTCTGCGCCCTATAAGTAAACTGCCAAACTTCAAGTTTGTTGGTGTTACGGTTTCTGAGATTTCGTGATTAATCATTACACTTTTACATAAATAATAGATATCAGTAGGATTACAAGGTTAATAATACTATCTGCTTTTTTGCAGGTGTCCCACAAAGGGCTGAAGATCGTCCAGAATGTGACGTCGAAAGGAAAGCAGCAGACGATCAAACACTTCATCCCTCACGGTAGCATCACCAGCGCCGTGGTGCAGGGGGACGTGGTGGCCTGCGTGCTGCTGCTGTACAACCCCATCACCGGCTGCCCCGTGCACGTGCATGCATACAGGTACATGGTCTACACTTTACCCTTTCAGTGTTTTTTTTTTCTTTCAGAAGATGCGGATGTATCATTTGAAAAATTGGTTCGTGGCGTTTGTAAGTTTCCTATGACACATTAGTAGGAAGGCGGACAACATGTCTGCACATAACACTTATGCTGCCTGTCCTGTCACCCATAGTATAAAAAACAATAATTAGCAATCGATCAACAAACTCGGAATTACGTACTACCACTGACACTGAGTGTGTAAGCAATGTTTATGTCGAACAAATTGGGGTTTACGTCGAGTCAACGTCCAACGATCGACTAGTTGTGGACGTACGCAGGCTGATGATGGCACGTTACGTCGACCGCAGCAATACGTGTTATGTGAACTGTAATTGAGCAACCAATCAGTTTTCGCCATCACGGTAACGGTACAGACGGACAATTGGGCAACTGTTAATATATATACAAATAATTACGAAAAGAGTTTAATAAAAGCTTCACTATCGTTAAAAGAAGCTTCTTTATCATTAAAGAAGGCTTCTTCATAATTATCATAGCGGCTTATAGAGTTTTTATATTTAGTTCTTTATAAAAAAAAGCAACTTAATAACAGTCATTGAGAAGAAAGCCGATCTGGTTTTTATTTGGGTAATGTACGCCACATTCTTAAGATCAAAGTCTTCAATCAATATGTTCTTCCCGTGATGACCCACAGGGCCGAAACGTGACCATTAAATTTGTGACCAGTCAAAAAATAGGTTCGCTGAAGTGGCAATGGGCTGGTCATACCCTCAGGAGGACAGATGGCCCATCGGCTAGCAAGGTTCTAGAGTGGAGGCCGTGTTTAGGTAGAAATGTTGGTTCGCTAGGTGTTAGGTTGGTTTTCAGTAGCCGGTCCGGTATGGATACGAGGAGCAGGAAATTTGTCGTCTTGGCTTTCATTGAAAGAGGCCTACAGCTAGCAGTGAATAGATAAGGGCTGATATTGATGATCAAGATGATAACAAATAAATGCAGCTCAAACTTTTGTTCTGACGTCGGCGTCGGGGGCAGCTCACGCGCGGTAGCAAAGATGACCTCGGCGCTGACGTGAATGAATGGCTCTTGGCGAGGATCATGACTGACTCGTCCTTCACGCTCACCTACACACCTGACAGAAAATGAACTCTCTGCAGGGTGTGGGGACTCGCACGCAGTGGTATGCAGTACCTAACCGGTACGGCGGCGTTATTTCATCGCTCCAACTCATACATGAAAGCTACACACGCTAACTGTTAACACATTATTATTGTGTAATAATAATGTCGTCCTAGCCGAACTTCGGCCACGGCGGCCAGCTCTATAGAGACTAGCCAACTGCGTCGGACATGTTATAGTGCACAAGTGTGAGCGCAGGCACAAGTGCACTACCTGTTCCCTCATTCTCCTATTCCGATGGTACGGCAGTGCGTCACGACCGGAGACAAATCAGACGCAGGACCGAACGTATTAAAGTGCTCTCCGAGGCACGGGAGCAACTGCGCCAAACTCCTGACTTCGGAATATTAAAGAAATTGAAAATCTCAATAACATCTTGGTCTGACCAAGGACTCGAGTCCAGTACCTCGCGACAATGGATGAACGTGTTTATCACGAGGCAGACAAAAATTGTGTATTAACAATAGTTTTTAACAATAATTTCAATAATCAACGTTAACGATATTATTAATTAGGAATGTAGCTACAATATGACAGCAGCTCAGTAAGAGCTAATGCCATGCTGCATAGGAGGGGGTAGTGTCATGCATAGTGCGTGACACTTCATCGTCCTATACAACGGAATTGGGGCCGACACGGCCGGGGAGGTACGTCTCGCTCACATAATACTGCCGCAAAGTGACATCCACGGTGTCGCGCTTCGTGAGTAGCCGGTGGCTTATGGGGGCAGGGGTGAGGGGAATTGAAAAGTAGGGCAAAGCAACTGCTGATATTCATAGGCGTCGGTAGTCGTTGAAATCGTTGAAATTTCTCGTTTGTCCCTCTATACTATAAAAAAGCTGTAACATTGTTGCTATAGCATCTTAGAGCGATTGGGAGAGTATTACTCCGTAGCATTCTTAAAGAAACCAGAACGCGGAATGTGCGTTTTGATTTGTTGATATTTTTATCAGTGGAATCACAAGAGAAATGCTTCCTACCTGCTACCTTGTGGCACACTTGTAGATGTATTGAACAATACTTTATTGTGTGGAACACAATCGAGAGGCGTGGCTGGCTGAGTCTTGACAACCTAAAAATACTTTGTTACCTTCATACTTATTTTGACATAAGAAAGAGTAAATCGATAACATTCTCCATGAATGAAAAAGTATGTCGTCATAGTAACGTTCTGAGCAATAGTAATGTTTCCGGTGAGCGGACTGAGCTAGAGAGCGTAACAAGAAGTCCTTCGCTCCATCGGGCGATGCGTTCACAGGTCAACCAAAATCAAATAACCAGTATCGCGTAAAGATATGTCGTTCCTAAACTGGCTGACAAACAAACAGACCAGTTTTTCACCTAAATAATGTGGATACTCAGTGTTAGAGCAATATCAGATTCAATGAATATAATTTATGATTCTATTTTAAAATGAAATAAAAATACAATACCAAAGTCTGTCTAAAATTTGTACATCAGGACATAACATAGAAGTATTAGTAATTTTGTAGAAACAATGTGTTGACGTCATGTCATGCACATCATATATTTATGTACTTATTTCACTGCTCTGACTGCTTCGTGGGATAGTTGTAAGCATGTTCAGGCCTTTCGCCCCCGAACCCGGGACCTTTCCCGGGTTCAAATCCTGGGCCGGTAAATGCAGAAAGTTTTACTAAGACTTTTCAATTTCTAACAACAATCCGGAGTCGGGCAGTTGTCGGTGTTACACCCCCGTGCTTTAGAAACCACGTTAAGCCGTGGGTCTTCCGTATTCTAAGCCTTCGGTAATATCGGATTGCTGTCCCATCGGAAGAGAAGAACGAGAGAATTGAGAGAGCAAAGCTTTTGTCTGCGCTTACACTCGTACACTATAACATGTCCTGCACAGTTCTTCTCATTAGAGACGTTCGCCGTAGACGAAATTCGGCTAGGATGACATTATCATAGGTCTGTATGGAGTGTTAATAGGCCTGCGAGAAGATGTTACAGCAATCATCGTTCTGTGTCGGCCCCTCGTTACCCCGCACATGTACATCGCGCCGCCTGCTAATAATCTTAATGGCTGCTCTCCGCTTGTCCCTGTCAGTTGCGCAGTGGAAAGCGCTACTCAATGATGTGTCCATTTTATCCAAGACTCGAACGTACCTATGATCCATCCAAAATTATTGAAACATATAAATTATATCGCTGCGTGCGATGTGGCCGAAATAATTTAGCACTCGTCAGAGACAGTGAAGTAGTTCAAAATGTCCGAAGAAATTATGCCACTTTGCGTTCGTTGAAAGAAAACTGCCATCAGCAATATTTCGATGAGACACAACGATGAGTAAATTTTTACCAGTCAAAGAAGTTTCGAAGTCATCGTGGTTGGTTCATAAATATTCATTTATATTTAAAGGCGTTTCACACGGGAGCTGCAGTGATTGTTAGCAAGAAGTTGTAGTGAGGCAAGTCGCCTCTACAGTCTACCTGCAATACGCTCATTCCTGCGCTGACATTTACACTGGTGTTGCAACTCGCTGCTGGCAGTCGTGTAACATCGCAGACGTAGAACCAAAGCCCGCTTCACTGGCATTGAGATGTTCGTTTGTTGCTCTTTCACACAGAAACTGCTGTAAGGATTTGTATGAAATTTGCGATGAACTTATAATTATCATAAAAGAAAGTCCCCAAAAGCTGTCTATGTGTATGTGATCGATTTTCTCAAAATCTACTTAACGGATTTTCATACAGTTTTCACCAACGTATAGAGCGATACCTGAAAGTTTTAGTGCTGGGTCGTTTTAAACAGATCTCAATCAGGAATAATGCGGGCTACTTTTTACGTGAACGTCGATTATCAGATTCGGATCAAAAACGGCCGATGGTAATGAAATAATTTGACCAAACCAAATTTGATCTAAGATTAGCAGCCTTGACACGCGCATAAAGAATACTACAGCCGTTGGAATGATAAGACAAACAGACAATTATACTAATAATAACTATATATAGTTTGTTTGTTTGCATTGAATAGTCTCTAAAACTGCTGGACTGATTTGAAAAATTCTTTTACCGTTACAATCCTACATTATCCCTTTTTTTTTGTTGACGCGGGGAAACGCATTTACGCGCCTTCACTGGCCCTGGGTGGGGTCCAGTGGTGTGTGGGGCTCGCGGCACATTATGTAGTGCCGAATACCCACAAAAACCACCGCGAGTGCCACCAGTGCCGTCGCTGATGAGGTGCCCCGGAACAACAAATCATCAGGGCACCTCGACGGCAAGTCAGCCCCCGAAGAGACCGACGCCACCTCCGCAGATGGGGTTGTCCCGCACCACAGGACAACCCCACCGACTTTGGGACAGTGCAATGGAGTGAGGTTCCCATCCGCGCCCCTTGCCCCGTGTGCAAATGCGCCGCCACTTCTTGCTCTTTTGTCCCCTCTTCTTATAAGAGGGGTACAAAGAGCGGCACCTCTTCCTGCTCTTAAGTCCCCTCCTCTAATAGGAGGGGTACTAAGAGCCGCCACCTCCTCGGTTCAATTGGCTTCGCCCAAGGTGTCTCGGATAACCCCAGGCTACTGAGCCCCACCGCCACGACAAGGCTTGAACCATGGTGGGGAATCCTACATTATCCCTAATTAACATAGGCTATGTGACATTTTCTAAAATGTTAAAGATCAATATGTGAACACCGATTGTGTAACCAAACTTAAATCATTATATAGCTACAGATATTATTGACAACCAGCTGTCCCGTAGATGTTATTCTGCCATAAATTGAACTTGTCATAGTAACGTGTGATGTTTACGAGGCCATAATAAAAATTTATGACTTTTGTATTTTGTAAATAAACTATTTTTTGGAAAATTTAGAAAAATATCCGTGTGAAGCCGGGTCGGACTTCTAATTATATAACAAACTAATCGAGCGTTAGGTATTAGGTATATTTATCCAATTACTAAATAATTATTAGGTGTGGTAACCCTAAGCTGACATATCACGGCGCGCGCATCCGGCGGGGTCGAGTAGATCGACTCGCTAGTTATTTGTGACAAGGCCTATCTCTGTAGGCAATGCCTCTAACCTTTTACTCATAAACATACTCCTAGATGTACCATCATCATCGTTTTTGCGTCCTTGCCAACCTAGCCAGGCCAGATCTCCAACGATCAAATCACAATTCCGACCTAATCTTTGCTCTGTAACACATTTTCTTATTGTTTTGGAGTCTTATGGTCCGTGTTGTATTCTTATATCGAATGTTATACGAAGTGCATACGAAGAATGTATCGTGTACATAGCGATATATAAATTTCAAAATAATAAAATGCTGCACAATATTCTTTGCAGATATCTTGAACTTGTAGTAGCAATAACCACAAGATACATTAACTAGTCCAGTAATTGCGAATTCAAATCTCGCTACTGTGACTCTTTTAGTCCCGCCAGCCACATAGACTATCAATACCGGTTCCGATTGACGTTGTATCGAACGGTTATAATCGATTTTAAATCAACTTCGCTTCTATCATAGAGTATGTTGTGCCTATGATTTGTTTGCCGCCATTTCTTACTCCATAGTGTTGAAATTCTTAAAACCTCAAAACAGAAAGTATGAGTCCAGCTTTGTGTGTCGTAAAAAAAATAGTTTGTTAGTGTCGAGTTGAAAAAGAAGCAGCTGGAGTCTTATCTCGAAATAAATGAGAGTTCCAACAGTTGGTACATGAACAAGTGTTTCTCAGTATTTTTTTTGCAGGAAATTGCAAGCCACCGTTTTGCAATCTCTTAATGGAAATGCAAATGTTGATCTTGTGAAATAACATTACAAAAGATGAATGACTGCGCAAATTTACCTCCGCATTAGGAAGGAGGAATATATTTCATGTAAATATGTAGACAAAAAGTAGGGTCCGCTGTTGTGTTCGAATTGCGAAAACTACTTTTTTTTAATTTTGTAAAGTATAGGAGCGGAGTGTTTTTTGCGACAGCCAACGCCCATGAACGCCCATAACTTCTGTACAGATGTGCTGCCTTCCTTTGCTCCTTTTCTCTAATGTGGGCCACCGGCTACTTATAAACCGCACGAAACGCAACACCGAAAATACCACTTTACAGCGGTATCATGTGAGCTAGAGATACCTCCGCGGTAGCGCCAGCCCAACTCCGCTGCAACGAAGCATGGCAAACTACTACTCACTGTGATGGAATTTGTTATTTATTTGGTAAATTTTTAAACACCATACATGTGTTGTATACAAAATGAAATCTCTATAATTTAAGTTTAACAAAGGATGAATCACAGATGTCAGGTGCATAGATGTGTTATGAGACAAAGTCCCCAAAATCTGTCTGTATGTGACCAGCTTTCTCAGAATCCACGGAACGGGTATTCGTGCGGTCTTTGCCCGAGGATGCAGCCCTTCCAAAGGAAGGTTGTGGTATATGGTTTGCTGAACTAAGTTATAAAGGATTAGGTGGAGAAGGAATGTATTTGGAACACACCACGCATATGGTGTCACGACGGAAAGGACGTGTGCGGTTTGTGGTGTTATTTATTAAGTTATATGCGAGTATGACTGGCCCAACGGGGTGGGTAGGGGTGATAGGACAACGCATCTGCGTAACAATCATGCGAAAGTCCATGGGCGTCGATAGTCGTCAAAAGGCTCCGGTTGCTCGTTTGCCTCCTTACGCTATAAAAATGTACGAATTATCACATTGAGTATGAGGGAGTGCCATACTTCATCGCAGCCGAAGTGGACCGACACCACCGGGGAGGTGTAACGTCTGCATAACACTTATACATCCGTATCGGTTTGTAGGTAGTCGTCATAAGGCTGTTAGTCTACCCTCTTTTTATGGAGTAGTGGACAAACGAGCAGGCTAGTGACTACCGCCGCCCAAAGACATCCGCAAGACACAGACACGTTGCCGTTACTATACATAATGTTATAGCTTCATATACATACTTGGTTCCCATGCTCTATTCAGTATCCGGATATAGCCAGAGACTACAGATGATTACGCCAATATCAATACGTTTTTCGCAATAGACACTAGTCTACTTTTGAATACTTAGCAATTACGAAATATCCGTAATAGGATATACTAGTCTAGTAATAAAAATATTCTTTGCGATTAATCAATCACAATATTTACATATAATAAAAGATTGCACTTCAAATCATAATAGTCATATCATTGTAGCCGAGGTCGCCACAAGTAAGTTAAATTATATTTCATTTAAGTAATTATTAGTTCTCAATATTTTACATAAAATAGTCTATCAATTTATAAAATTGGTGTCAATATTTCTATGCAATTATAGTAATTATCTATTAAAATTTTGCCGTCGATGGTCATAACCGAAAGCCATTATATGTTATGTTCCGGTGTTATTTTAATTAATAATACCCGCAAGTTGTCCTTCGTAATGTTTGTGCAATCATTTTCATTTCAAAAAACATTAACAATTAAAACCACGTCGACATGAGAACTTGCTGAACCAGATTGCGAATATAAAAACGAGAAAATACTTTGATAATTTAAGGCCGGTCTAGTTAATATAAATTGTCTGCCCATAATGAAATTAGAAGCCGCGACAACCCGTGACCGGCGGCAATATTCTCCTACGTATTCCTTCCTTTTTCACAATTGAACCTTAAATTTTTATAAATCTGATTTGTTTTTGATACACTTTATAATAGGTATATATATATTATATAAACGTTTTTCTTGTAAACGTGTATGTTCTAAATTTGCTGTTTCAAAGCTATGTTTTTATAGTATCTGTGAATAAACGAGTAGTCAGAGACTTTTGTTGATTACCGACGCCCATAGATATAATTGTTATGCAGTCGCATGGCTCTCCTTCACTCCTCCCTCCATGGGACCACCTAAAATCACAAACCACTTAAAGCGTGTCATCTGTCACTTGGCAGCTGTATCCTGCAGGGGAGAGCTGCCTCAGCCGTGTCCGCGCTGCTCGTCGGTAATGTAGCCTGGCAATGTGCACTACCTCTTAAATATGTATTGTCTTTGGATAAACACGCCAATTAAACTGTAGCGTCATAACAGCAGCCAGATGGTTATCGTCACGCGTTGTGCGCAGCGATGTCTGGCGCTGATTGTACATTAGTGATTGCACAAATGCTAAGTCCAATTAGTTCCTTCAGCGCTTAAAACATGTTAAATTATTGCCGAGAAATTCCGCCAACGCGGGCACTTCGGTACACGTTGGATAGGAACCTCCTTTTAGTACTACACAAGTTCGTACTACTTCAATGATTACTAGTTAGGAATTAAGACAGGACTAGGCAAATTATTGATAAGAAATCAATTCCATTATGTAATTGTAATTAGTGCTGCATTGCAGTTGAGTATGGCAGGATCGAGAAGAATCCAGCTCCGACAATGGTGTAATGTATAGTTACTTTTTTAGTTTCTTAAGGCGCTATTATCTCTTCGCCTTAAGAAACTAAAAGAAGATTGAAAATAAAATGTTATCAAATCACCCAACAATGCTTTCATTCTACTGTAAATAATAAAAGTGTTTACGCAAATCGCGTAAAGAACAGCAGTTCTTTCGTTTAATTCATTCTAAATATTTTCCCCATAGTAAAAGATCAAAAACACGTGACCATCTTATAAGCACCTAAATAAAAGAGCCGTGACTCGAAGCTTCTGGTCGAACTCCGCCAATAACGACATGACCGATTTTTATGAAATTTACTTGCTTGTTCAGTCTCAGAATAGGTCGTAAAGATCAATTGGTCCCGATAGTTCCATAGGATCTAAAGTGGTGGAGGTAAAATCATGGGGCGCGATGTCACCCTCGTGGTAAAATTGTCATAATATGTAATATGTTGATATTTTAGTATGGTTCGTCGTGACGTTGTACCCCTATGTTTTCAACTGAGCCATTCGTCAAACGCTAACAACATGTAAAGATCAAACAGTTTCGCAAAGTATATTTTGTGAAACTATTTGTAAAGTCTATAAGTATAAATTGACTTCTCATTTGTTAAAAAAAAAAAACATTCACTGTAATTTTTTGGGGGATCTCGAGAAAAAAAAAACAATGTTGAATCCGGCGTAGATTGAGGTCTGAGCACACTTGTCGCGTCGTAATATCAAATCACTATAAAATTCCACTTTCACCGACATTCTTTTAAATGGTTTTCTGACAAAATATTTCTGTAGACGTTAAAAACACGTTTGGGTGTCAAAACGTAGAATAGATCGTTGACGAAGCGTAAAGAGGGAATTAAAAAATGTGACGCCTTTGTACGGACCGCCTTTCAAAGATTATATTAGCGACTTTCTTTTTCGAACGACAAAATGTGTACTTTTTCCTTTTCTAGCACGGGTGAAAATATTTTTCAGAGTATACGACCTTAAATTATAAAAGCCCGTCTCCTCGCTAGATGTGTGTGACGTTTACAATTAACAAAAGTTTTTTGATGTGTTATTTGTTTGATGTTATAACCATTATTATTGTTCCTTTTAAAAAACGTACGCTTTAACAAGGATTGTAGCAAGTTCTTATTTTACTTTGTTTACTAATGTAATAAAATGTTAGTGAAACAAAATGTAAGAGTAGTTTTAATTAACGAGAAAATATATATTATCCAATTGCCTTGATATGCGCAGTTGCATAACCATTGCAAACGACTTTACGAGCATTTATTTTTATTCTCATAAATGGTCAGAACTAGCGTAATAACCTACTTACCGAAGTGAAGTTAGGCCTTAAGGCTTGCGATCAAACGACTATGTATTTAAATGCTGTTTCACTACTCACTAGTTATTGACGTGATAACTCGATTCGCGTATGCAGCTAGCGTTCAAACGCTAGCTGCATACGCGAAAAAGTATGACATCATCAAGTAATGTGATCTGCTGATGATGAGACATATTCGTCTGAAGAGAATGCGAGGGAGAAAGCGTAAGAAGTCGTCCCTTTCACTCCGTCGGGCAATGTTTTCACAAATTAACTAAACAACCGTTATCAGCTAAAATCGTAACGTCCCTAAACTGACTTACGGACCACCAGTTTCTTTTCTATTTTGTACCACTATTTACTCCGGGTCTCATATAGAAAGAAGGCCTTTACCATACTTCGTCAATATTTTAATAAATCCAATAATTGTCTTAAATATCACGAGAGGAATGAGCATGTGTCAAAGAAATTTGATCAAATATCTTTGACAGGTGCTCATTCCACTCGTTCAATATGATTGTCTTTATAATTTGCGTAATTGAGAGGAGCGAGGAGGGGAGGGGCGTGGAGTCAATTTATGTGCTGCTATTATTCATAATATTATTATTAAAAAAGAAAAAAAGCAAAACAAGTAGTTTCGGGTAAAGCCATGGAAAGCAAAAGAAAATAACATTCAAGATAACTTAGTTATAGGATTAAGTAGAGGACCAACATTTACTTTATATATTATGTACCTATGCCTAGAGCGCAGCTACCGGTATAAGTTTCATTCGATCAGGGAAACTCTTTCGTCAAATTAAAAAGGGACATCGCCTTATGATATTTTCCTCTCCAAATGTGCATTTGCACGTTGAAATTGAAAAGTAACGAAAAGTATGAGCGCGAAGTGCTCTTCAAATCCCTAAGGGCACCTAAGGCGACTACTACATTTCCTAATAGACCCCTGCCCAAAAGACGTAATATTATAATATAATTCTACATACAATAGATTTGATAATTCGCGTACTCACGAGCGTGTGGCCATGTCGCATTCGTTACATTATCAAACGGGTTGTGCTCATAATTGAGGTTATGGTGGTCTAATTACCTAATCAGGCATGTGACATTTGGTCTCAAGTCACTGCTCTGAACACCATTATGTGCATTGCATCATGAGCTTTCATATTTGAAGTCAGATGCGTTGGCGTTCGTCGAATAGAAATATATGATATTGATATAAGATAAATTGCTCAAATTCGCATAAATAGGTTAAAGAATACATATTTTATTCCTTTTTATAGCATATGAGGGGGCAAACAAGGAATCGGACCCTTTTGATGACTACCGATACCCATGGACATTCGCATGAGTGGTACGCAGATACGTTGCTTCCCTATCATCCCCCAATGGGCCAACGGCCACTCAAAGACGGCACGAAGAGCCACAACGACACTGTCACTTTCCGCCGGTATAAAGTGAGCGAGAGGTGCTTCCCCGGTCTTGCCGGCCCAATTCCGTTGCACAGGTGGATGTAGTGTTATGCACCATACATGGCACTACCCTCCTGTGCAGTATGGCACTACCACTTTCTAAAATGAAACTACAAACAAAAAAACCCGACTGCCGTGTTTCGGATGATCAAGAAAAATAAAAAACCCCATCATACCACATCATCCATCAAGCTGGTCAAACTCTTTCAGGGCTCATAGTAATACCTGCACCTTCTGATATTTCAGGTAGTAAAGAAGTGTTTTGAGAAAATTGTAAATACCAATTTAATTCAAAATATAAACGTTAAGTGGGACGCCGAAAGTAATGAACGTGTAAACATTTGATCGAGTCTAACTAAAACAGACTAAATTTCACCGGTTTAGGCCTGTACGCATTCCTGAACTGAACCAGATCGGTGTGTAATATTATCGTTCATTCTTGTCATATTAATATTCTGATTTATGAAGGTACTTTACAAACAACACGTTTTGCTCATATAAACTAAATTTCCCGAAGGTTAACTTAAATTTACTTGTATTTTATATCTAGCTACATGACCACGGCAAGACGTTATCTAGTATATAAACAACCGCAATTGGGATCGGGAGATACTAATTGCATTTATCAAATATGCATACATGTACAACTGTAAATATCCGATTCTATTCGATAATTCTAAGACTCGCAAACGTGCGAATCGAAATCGATTACCCGTGGAATCGATTCGACGTCTGCACGTTGACTGACACGTTTTCATAAAACAGTTAACGCACGCCAGTACCGGATTTGGTAATGTCTGGTCGCTCGGTCACCTGTATTACGGTGTCTCCCTTAAGTGTCCGCGATAACCCAATTCCCTGTACTGTTATATACATCAATGTTTATATCGTTAAGTATGTAACCGTACATCGAGGTGTGTACGTCTGTACACCGCTTAGAGCTCTGGTTAATTCTTTATTAATTGATATTGAATTTGTCACATCACCTATTCGCAGTTTGGCTTCTTTGCGTGAAATGTTTTAAAACCTTTTGTGAGCTCAAGAAAATGTTACTCTCAAGTCTCTAGTTTCATAAAACCTCTTTAGTAAATCTGAAATTATATCATCGTCTTTTTTAACACACATTGTCTGATAGAATTTCTTTAAGTGGTTTAATCTAAGGTTTTGAAAGAATCATAAAATATCACTATAACTTTATACCTCATAAGGGTACATCGTTTTGTAGTTTATGGAAATATTTTCATATATCACATCAATAATTATGGAACGCGTGACAACTGGCGACTAATACATACTAATTATATTAGTCAATAACAATCAATGTTCACGTTTTTTTACAACAATGGATATGTAAAACAAATATCTTTAATACATAGTACCACTGATATTAGATGCAAAATTGTTGGGTTTTTACTCAGCTAGCCAAAAAAGGACAGATTTTGTTGAAATTTGGATTTGACATGTTGCCTGGCCATTAAGCTGCTGTTCGCACGAGCGCTTTTACAGCAAGTGTTAAAATGCCATACATCTTTTCTGCGCCTTTTACGCCGTCGGCGTCGTATGGAAATGTTTTCTTTTTTTTTCTAATGAACGTACTACTGATGGCGATGCTACTGAGTTTGCCGTGACAGTTCATCGGACTAGTGAAGACTTTGTGTCTTGAAGTTTGGCCAATGCATTTTCGCCGATTATGGGCACCCATACATTTGGCCAAACTTGAAAGTTGGTGCGAACGAAGCCTTGAACATGCTCACAATGAGAACGTAAAATCTTGTCAGCAGGATATTAGTCACATGTAATGAATGATACTGCAAAAAAAAAACCTTTGAAAACCTGGCATTGTTTTTGGATTACCTTCATAATTTTGCGTAATCACTGATTATAATAAATCATGTACGGATATAACAGCTGTTATATATAACAAGCCGTGGCGTGGCCTGGCTTCACCCATTTCTCACTCTATTCATACCGTACGCCTTAAGAAAATCGTCTCTTAAACTTACAAACGGCATGAAATGCGATAGCGGCCATTTTATGACGGTATTATGACATGGGGGTACCTCTACCTCCCAGGTCCTGCCGGCAGGAATTAGGCCTACAATGCATGGGAGTTTTGTAAGACATTGTACAAAATCACACAGCGATTTCAATGTTCGATTCTGATTATCTAAAAACATAGGTACTTACCTAATTTGTCTTTGAAATTCTTACCATACGGTTAACAATAGCAGCCGCCACTCATGCGTACTGCTGGCACATCTGAGGACTTTGAACATGGGCCGCGCGAGATTGCACAGGTTTCATGCGGTGCGCATATTTTCCGAAAATCACACTAAATTGGGAGAAGTTTACCATGTAGATAAGCAACATCTACGTTTTATTGGTAACATTGGGGACCATTACTCTTATAAAAAATATACAATACTTATAATTCAAGTATCACGATCAGGTCTAAAAGGGATATTTTATCACCAGATGCGACTCAGATCACACGGCGGACATGCTCTACACGCACCTCCTCGCGCTGATAGAGCGGCCGGAGAACCAGAAGAAGTTCGCCGACATTGAGCGCAAGCTGCAAATGAGAGGCGCCTTGCCCTCGAAGAAGCCCCCAGACTCGTCGCTGGGCAGTGAAATATCCAGAGAATCTGATTCAGGAAGCAACGAGGATAGGAACGTGGCCAATCTATACGACAGCTTGGCTGCGGAATTGAAGCAGAAGTTGTCTACAGGTAAAAAGGGTATAGGTTAGTTCACTTTCATTACTACCTGCTTACGCTTCGCTGGTATATGTAAACATATTCATTTATTTGTAGCATTTGCATATTATTATCTACGTACATTCCGTATTCTCATATAGGGTTCCGTAGCCAAATGGTAAAAAAACGGAACCCTTTTAATTTCGCCATGTACGTGTCTCCGTCCGTGAGTCATAGACGTTTTACTAGAACTCAGTACAGTTTAACAATACATTTGAAATTTTGAAGTTAGGTGTTGCCTGTGCTAATGCTTTGCAAGACAGTCGCTTCTAAAGTGGAAAAAATTGTGTACTCTAAGTTTTAAAGTATTGAGTGGAAAATTGTAAAAAGATGGAACTTTAGAATTCACTAAAAAATCAAAGGAAAATTATTTGCTACTGCAGGGTAGCGGTACCCTTCATAAACAAGTCCGGCTCGCTCTTGGCCGGTTGTTACTAGGCGTTACAGGGTCATAATGAAATGATGTTTAGTTTTGACCAAATATTTTCGTCACACTAATTATATCAGCCTATTACCGCGGGGTATTCTAATTACTTTTTCGTAATTATTCTGTAATGATGTAAGGAATTATGTTAGGCATTACCAAATGCAACTGTGAAGATATTACCATTTCTCATTTAGTTTTGTGTTTGCTTCATTGTTATAATGAATTTGTGTATTTATTAAATGATTTGCGTATCTTATTTTCCTCACACTAGAGAAACAGCGCGGGTTCGCTCTTGAATAACAGGGACTGGATTGTTACCTTCCTCGAGAGCCTTCTCTGTCCATTGATGAAAACCGCACGAAAATAACCAAAAAAAAACTCGATCTCTATGTTATCTATATATGATGTGATAGATAGCTTTCGGGATATTCTAGAACTATAGATTGATTAATTTATTGTTTTTATTTACTAACTGATGAATAAATATTTATAGGAAAAGGTGATTTTGCTGGAAAGAGTCCTATACTGCTACCCCCTCGGGATTACGACACGGTCCACCGACAGAAAGGGAACCTCAGCAACATAGACACAAGGCGTTGTCTGAACCAGAACATCGTGGGGATCAACGCACGGCGTAAGCTGGAGTCCTCTGGCGGCAGCTCTGGGATAGGCAGCGACCTGGCGCCGTCGCCGGAGAGGACCGAGTATCTTCGACAGCATGACAATCATAGCACAAGCGGTACGTATTTTGCCTTCCAATAACAACGGACACAAGTGCACTCTCCATTCGTTCTCAAATAGGAAGGCAGTCCGATACGACCGGAGAGCAATCAGTCGCAACATTTGACGAGCCCTCCGAGACACGAGGATGTAACACGACTTCCTGCTGTTATTCAAAATTGAAAAATCCCACTTTTTGGGCCGACCAGGAACTCGAACCTGGGACTTGCCAATCTACGGTTAGGCATACTTATAACTAAAAGACAATAACAACTACAGTACTCGCATTATCCTAGTCCAAGTAGAACTAAAGGTACCAGAGGAAGACTTCTCGCTTGCAGCAGTGGAGGCAACAACTTTTTGAAGATTCATATACCAGAAAGGAGATATTTGGAAGCGTTCTGTCTACCCAGGTAGTCCCTACTCTTGCAGTCAGTGCGAGGTGTCCAAAAGATAAACACACAACATCCAACTTCTCTGCTACAGTCTAACAATTCTGTCTGTAACAATGTATAGACAATGGTCTTCTCTCGTCGATGAAGCTGTATCGCGCTTCTCTTCGCTTCCACAGCATGAGTTTAGGTCCAAAAAAACGTCGATCATAAACATTAAAATAAATATTTTTAGTGACAAATCTATTTGTAGACTAATATTACTAGCGGACATGATAGAAAATTGTAGTAAGAATTTAAAGCACGGACTACTGCAGATTAACGGCATTTATTGATTGAGATAATGTAACTCGCCTGTACGCGGGTCGTTTTGCGTTTGCAAAAGCCCACCGCAAATTATCTTGAAAACTATATTACAAAAACACTCATAATGCAATAAATTTACATTACATCTTTGATGTAGCGTTATATTGAAATCCATAATTGAAGCCATAAATTATATTTTGTGAATTGTCATTCGTTCAAGCCTTATCGTGCGGTGAGGTTCAATAGCCAGGGGCGGAGCCAATTGAAAAAAGGAGATGATTGCTCTTTGACCCTCTTATAAGAAGAGGAGCCAAAAGTGCAAAATTGGACGGCGCTATTGTGCACGGGGCAAGGGCCGACGATGGGAAACTCACCCCATTGCACTATTCCAAAGTTGGTGGGGTTGTCCTGTAGTGCGGCACTACCCCATCTGTGGTGGTGGAGTCGGTCCCCTAGGGAGGCTAACTAGCCGCCGAGGTGCCATGATGAGGTGCCTTGCTGTTCCGGGGCACCTCATCAAAGGCGGCACTGATGGCACTCACGGTGGTTTTTGTGGGTATTCGGTATTATAATGTGCCGCGAGCCCCACACACCACTGGAACCCACCAAGGCCAGTGAAGGCGCGTAAATGCGTTTCCCCGCGTCAATAAGAAAATGGCTAACGTGGTGTGAAAAGGCCACGGGTATTATTATAATGCATCAATGTAATTTAAAAAAGAATTGCACATACCTACGCTTGCGCAAATTCTACTATGAAATAAATAGTTCCTATAACTACAGATACTTACATGCTGAAGTCCGAAAAAACGGGCATTCTTTTTACTGAAAAAAAATCTGTCAAATTAAGGGCAAATATATATGTGCGTTCTTAGATTGCAAATAACATTGCAATAGTATTGCAAAATGGAGGAGAAATAGTTTGGCGATCTTAGAGTACCTAGTCTTAGTAAAACTTTACATTCCTCGTACATAAGATATAATAAATAGATACGATATTCGTCAAATGACAGTGCGGAGTGGATATAATAATATGTTCATCACCTTGAACAGATATTTGTGTTTAAAGGTGAAGAATCTCTGCGGTCAACATTAGCATGCGGCTGTCGTCACCGCTCGCCGCTCGCGCTCGTGACCGACGCAGTAATTGCCTCATCGCATCCGCGTACAACTTATATCTTATTTGTTTATAATATACTACCGATTCTCGCCTTCACCCGTAAATATCAGGGGCCAAATTATGCGCTTGAACCTTCTTCAGGAATATCACTATCCTTGGGTGAAAACCGCACGAAAATCCGTTCACTCGATTTTGAGAAAATCGATCACTTTTGGGGACTATAGACTTTCGTATACATTACGCCTACTTGGCAACATTTCTTAGCGGTTAAAATCGAGGGCCTGTTGATATTAAATCAGTACAGAGATCCTTAGGGACGGAGAGAGTGGGCTACACTCATTTCGCTTAATCTAGTGGTTGATTGGTTCCTCACAGCATTACTTTTAATAGATGTCCATTTGAGATATTCACGAGCGAGAAATACCGAGAACGTCGCGAAGGCATCGGTCACCTTACATTTCACACCCGTATAACAGCTTGGATTTCAATTTGAGACTGACTCTCAACTCATTTTACTGGGCAATTGTGGAAAGCGACCCCAAGTGTTAAGCTCAGTATCATGATCATCAGCCGGAATACAAGCTCCAAATTTTCACGTCAAACATTATATATTAAATCCAGTGTAGTAGAGTAAGTTAAATTTATAAATAACCGCACCAGACTCCACCGTCAAGAATAAATAATAACCCCGTAAGACGAATTCACTTTTTATTTGGAACGCCAAATAAAATAAAAGTCCTCAACTCATTCTAAATTCATTTCGGATCATTATTACAGGGATTATAGGGGTTGGCCCACTATTTCCGGTTCCTATTGTAACTTTCATGGCCTAATGTTAAACCTAAAATTAGGGTCTTTTTTCTGATCGAACATTATTTTGATCCAGCTGGTTGGTACCAGGATATTGTAACCTGACTCATAGGAAATTCAAATTTAATAATGTATACTTGTAATATATCGCTCCATAATAGTTCAAGAACTACTTATTGCCTACAGCTGTTGCACATACCAATTAATAGGTAATTAATATAACAGAAATTTTGTTTGATGATGAAATGTTTGATAAATTAGTTTTATATTATGATTGATCTGGTGTCTGAATAAAAAAATGGTAGAAACAAGCTGTAAATAGAGGAAAGGGGGAAAAATAGGTGGCTTAATATTATTTTAGCTATAGGAAACATAAAGTTATAGGAAACATAAAGATAACACATAACTATCACATTAAACGCCGTGTTCCAACAGCTATATTGAGATACTAGCATCGCTCTGCGGTACACCCGCGTAACTCCGGTCCAATAGGACGACGCTGGACTAATAAGTCCAGCGTCGTGGTATATAGCCTGTAAGCATTGTTAAAGTTTAATTAAATTCTATAGAAGGATAGTAATTTTGGGGGTAAAGGGTCTATTACAGGTTTAGTCAGACTTTTAAGTACATTTATTTAATTACTGTCCCTCCATATTCACAATCAAGAACAATCTTAAAATAATACAATGAACAAACATAGGAATCAATCCAGTTTTTGACAATGGTTAGTAAAAAGTTGGGGAACGAAGTCTTTACCTGGGTAGTTGTCTGAGATTCCCTGCTGCAACTCGAATGGAGCTTCTTCCTATATATATGCATCAATCCAAACCACTAATTTTCACGGATGGTTCTTCAATCCTCGTATTCAATAGTTGAAGATTGAAGTGACATCATATCTTCATATTAAGTCCAACTCAAGAAAGAAAAAAAAAGGAGCAGAGCTCTGAAAAGGAACACACAACCAATAAGATCCCGTCCCATTCTCTTGGCTTCCTCAGCCAACTAAAACCAGGCAATATATATTCTGTTACAATAAAATATAATTTAACACCCAAGTTTCACACGTGGCATATACTATTCAAACAAACACAATAATTATACGGTGTATCAAATTAATGGTCATACAGATCACTTCATTTAATTATTATCATTACATTTTAACAATAATAAAGATTTTTCGAAACAGAAGATATGAAAAATGGCGTCGGTAAGAAATCATGAACTCGTCCTTTAAATGTAATTAATGATACAAATTAACAGCGCCGGCATTTGGCATTTGTGGCATCCTCTCAGGAAAATATAGGTTCCCGGACGGAAAAGAAAAAAACCATTTGATTATCATATTTTAACAACTGATTTCGTCCTCCTCGACGAAAAAACTAAAAAGTGTAATTTCTTCGACACCGAGTACACCTTTAGTCTGACAGTCGATGATAGCAAATATACTTTTTATAAAATGTTTAAGTAGCAGAAACATAACTGCTACAGCCTTCCTCGATAAATGGACTATTTAATACATAAATATTTTTTCAAGTCTAACAAACAAACAAACTCTTCTGCTTTATGTTAGTATAGAGACGTTATTTTGATATAACAAAAGAAACTTTAGTACGATAAGTATTTAATTCCGCTTTATTTGCCAATCTATTATAATTGACCTTAACTATTATAAATTACTTTATGGCTGTTATGTGGTTTTAAATAATTGCCATAATAACAATTCTTACTTAATTTATATTGGCTGAACAAATATCTAATGTCTAAAATCAAATCCAATGTCGCTATATCGTAAATTAAATAATCGTTGATTCCAAAACTTCAAAATATGGCAACAAAATTTCTCTTGTTAACAATTAGTTAAATAATTATAAAATGCCTTATAGAGCAATATTGACTTTCAATCGACTACACATAAATTATGTAGAAAATATTAGATAGGTAACAGCAAATATTTGTTTCGCATTGTAATTACTATTTGCTTTTCCTTCTTTTACAATACATGTGACTGTTATTTAATAAAATTGGGTTGATTCATAATTTTATGAATAAACAAATTTTATTTAATACATTATTTATATACATAATGATACACTCATATGGCAATTCTAAATAAATAAAATAACTAGTCGGTACTTTTACCCTATATCTACTATTATGGGATCTTTTAAGATTTTCGGAGGACTGGTATTATCCTGGTGGTGATGGCCCATTGGAGAACAAGCGGGAAGGTTGGCAACACGTTTGCAATACAAACGTTCACTTCGCTATTGGCTTCGGTGAGCATCTAATAACGACTGCTCGTTTACTCCCTAACACTTGACACGCACAGCGGCTGATGATTTTCCTGCCAAGTTTCGTGTGCATCTGTCTTGTCTTATAACTTGTTATCGACTTGACCTTGTATTGAAGTGATTGGGGTCACATTCCTACGTTAAATGCCGCCGAGTGAGTTTATGCTATATACTGTACAAAATACACATATTACTGAAGGAATGTGATGACACTTAGATATTCATTGTACGTAACAAATACTGGTCCCCTCGGTTTCACACACGTTTAATTTGTAAGAGAAATCACCGTTTTTAGTAACGAAGTTGCATTCGGACCATCAATCACAAACATATTCTGCCTGTGGATGAAGTTCATTAAATTCATTTTCTAGGTACAGTTGACAGTAGCTTGGCTTCGGTGCGTTGAATATAAGCCGATCAGGTTTGCCGCGCTTTGATGTCAGTTTAGCAAACTTCTTTAAAGTGCTACGGAATGAAGGACTGAATAAAATGAGCTGGACTTATATGAACAGGAGGGACTATAGTGATCTCCTGTCATTGCCGTACTTAAGATTTACTGGGCTCAGGGAGCTGATAATTGGAAGGCCTTTTCGACACAGTATATCGTTGTCCATAGATCTTGTGTGTCTCCTATTAGTATCATAAAAACAGGCTGTTTCAATCTTAGACCATGTAATACTAGTATAATGTTCCAACACATATCAATATCCATGGACCACAGCTGATCTTAAAGTGTCAAAAAATGAATTTCTTGAAAGAGAATTAATGATTATGGTATATATACATATATATATATATATATAAATATATAAATATATATATTAATTTACAATACTGGTGCATGTTTCTAGATATTATCATGAAGCACTTTCTTTATATTTTGTTTTCACTTTTTATATTTATAAATTATTTAAATCCTTAAAATTTCTCTCAAATATCTATTTACACGACAGGTTGTTTTTCGTGTCACTGTGATTCATAGAACACGTTTGTCCGTTCAGATGAAACCGTTATTAGTAAAAGTGAATGACAATAGGTCAAGTATTGTTAGCCATATATCGTGAATGCTTTACAGTAAAGTAGGCAATAGGAGCGAGTCTATAAAAAATGAATGTTTATTAATATAATGTATTGACCACGAATTCAACAAACTTCGGGCCCTTTCCCACGCTCACTAGAAAAAGTGTTGTCGAGTAAGACTAGCGACTAGTCTACTTATGTTCTCATGGACGAATTTAACAAAAAAAAACACGTCTATGAATGTTATACTATAACTAGCAGCGCCTCGCGGTTGACGCCCGTGTACTCGACCCCAAAGCGCACCCTTAGGGGTGGAGCTGAGTAAAATCCCTTCTGATGATGGTCTTCTGTGGATGTCTGATTGTAGTTGTTGTAGTTTCTGAGATTTTGTGACTAACCTATGGGTGATATTTCACTTTTTCACATATAGATATGTTAAGAAGCTGTGCATATTTATACATGCGGTATATCATACACAAGCATTAAATGCAAAGAAAAACGCATTTTCCACTAGAGTACTACTATTCACCGGACCAAATCACGAATAAAAAAATGTGTAGAATATTTTTTTCTAATCTGCACACCTGGTACTCTATAGTCTACACGAATGGCTAATATAGAAGTATGTAAACTGTGAACATACGCTGTAGGATTTAATGAGTGTAGATTAAATATAAGTCCAGGATTATTAGGAAGAAGTGGTTGCCATTCACCTTTTTGTCGCGACTTTCTATTCGTGTATCAGACACATGTGGGAGGTTACTTAGTGCTGCTAACGAAAGGCTCCCCAGTTGCACTAGTTTTACATCTAAGTGCACAGACTTATTTTGAGTAATATATAAATTTACGATCAGAAATGTGCAGCTTTTTGGCGTGTGGCTGGTGTCTCCCATAAACATTCGCACTGCCAGAGATTATGCTGATGCGCTGCCCCCATTCGATCTATTTAATCGGCCACATGTTAGGTTAAAAACCTCATAACTATTCGACAACATGCTAAGGGACACAATTTGATACCACAGCCATAACTTCAGGTGGTATGTTAGCAAAGGGTTTCTCCCCAGTTGTACCGGCTCGGTCCAGAATTCTATAATGGCCACATACAAAACTTCATTATTCTGACCTAAACCTTTTACGTTACAGAGGAAGATTGGGCCGAGAGCACTGCATATATGATGCACGAAGGCTTCGACGTGACCCCTCCGCGCCGCGCCGCGTCCCCCCACAGGGGCTCGTCTCCCCGCCGTGCGGCATCCCCCCGCAACTACAACAGAAACTCCGACTATCCCGACGACTACAACAATCAGTACAGAGACCAGCTAGCACCATTCCGCGAACAGACCTTTGACAGACGCTTCCGCCACGAATCCTTAGAACGCAAAGAGAAAACAGAAAAATATACAGAAGATGCACCCAGCTATATGAGAAGATATGTCCCCGAGACCAAACACTCCAACCGAAGCATAGATCGAGCTGAGGACCGACGTTTTGGTAACTTACAACGCGGTGCCAGCGAGGGTAGTCTCAAAATTTCAGACACATCGCCGAAAGAGCGGTTCAACGTTGCAAAAGAGAAATTCAGAAATTTGGAACGAGAGCGATTTAATAGGGAGCTACAAGCGCACATGGCTATGCGGAGAAGCATGCTCGAAAGGAACACTCGCTCTACTTCTTCTCCAGAGGAAGACATTCGGGATGAGCGACAGGACCGACAAAGAGATTTGAGTACCCGCAGAGAAAATGAACGTTCCCTCAGAGAATTTGAGCGTTCTCACAGAGAGCCTGAGCGCCGCAAGGAAGACAGGGTGCGCGATTTAGGCGTCGCAGATTTGGGCCATAAAGAAATGGAAAGACTACCTCGTGTTGGTAGAAAACGCGATGACGTTAAACGTTATGAGTACGGTAATGAAGATTATCTTAATAGGGCTGAGTCAAAGCCTCACAGGGAGGAATTTGATCGGTACGACAGGAGAGATAGAAGAGAACTGGACAGACGTATCGAAGAGGACGAAATCATCGAGCCAGTAATTGATGAGAGGAGAAGGGATTGGAACGATAGACAACGCGGGTTCAGTCGCTCGCGACTAGTAGACGAACAGCGTCAGTCTTACGCAGAAGGCGACAGATTCTATGAGAGAGACTTCCGAGAATTCCGAGACCTGGCCGACAGACAGCAGGCGAAATATCGCCACAGCTATGCCGAGCCGATCCCACGGGGTCGCCTTGGTACCGTCAGGCCGTATTAAATGCCATAATTAAATGGTCTCCGTTCAATAAGAGAGGCCACTTTAAATGTAAGGATGTTTATTTGTATATGAAATATATTATATCAGATCATTTACAATTAATGATAATAACTTTGTTATATGTATTTTTGTCTCAAATGTACCTTAAATCTGGAGGTTAAGACTCGAAACTATTTCTTTTATTTTCAAAGTTTTAAACTTCCAACTACTGTGTATTGTACCGTAATATACGTTATTTGTAGGTGCTTAAAGTCTGGAACTAAATTAATTATACTAATTACATTCCGTTAACAATAACACGAACAAGAGCTAACGTAATATTGAATACTCAGATTATTTCAAGTACTATACTATTTTGTAAATATAACTTATATTATAAATATAAAGTAAATATTATATGTATAAAATATGGTTTTTGCATTTTTAAATCGGGTACAATAAAATTGTTAGTCCTTTATAGAGATTATCATAATGTTATATGGAATATATCTTAGACTGTATAGAGATAGAGCAAGACAGAGTGATATCTATACAAAAGGATTCCACACCTTCGACTAGACCGTAACGCAAATAAACGGTTGTGGTTGAGATGGTTTTAAATATTTTGACCGAAGCGATATTTTATCGTTGGCCATTATTTTTGTACTACGAAAAGAATTTTACATATAGAAAGATTTTGTGTGCTTCATTGATTTTTACTGGACTACGTCAGAAATTTAAAAGAGTTGAGAGAGTTTGATAGAAAGAGAGAGAGAGAGAGAGAGATGTTTTAGAAGGTATATATTTCTCAAATTCTGTTTGTCTTCAACACTTTGTTACACATTCGGAACTGTTAAATAAATGAACTCTTATTACTATTGGCACTGAGCTCAGATTTGATTTTGACGCATTTCATAACTAGATCAGCGCATAGGCCCAAGTTCAGTTAAATAGTATGATATTCGTTTTGTCTGAAGTCTACGTGCTCAGTAGTACACCAGTGTATGTGTAACTCCGTCCGTCATTTTGACAATGTAACTGCAAAATGTTAATAAAACTTTGTAAAAAAATGTGTTTTTTTTACTATCGTTAAAGTCTGTGGGCATTCCTATTCACTATCACGCAACAAGATGCCCATTTTCCTCCTGCCTTAAATGAACAGTGAAAAATAAAGACAGGCCAATAAAAAAAAATTTTGTTCAATGTATATTTTCATACTCAAGGTATTTACAAATAGCTTACAGATATATTATTGCACTTATATTGCACAGGCGTAGTTGAGAGGAATTCATAACTTGGACGCTATTACAAAACGACATTTAACATAATCTTTAAAAATCCCATTACATTTATGTTTTCTTAGAAAATTGTTTTTTATGAGGACATTAGAATACTCTTAAGTGCCATGAGTTATCATTCCAACAATGTTTATACATTTTATTCGTAAGTCTGATTCGCTACATATAATCTTATATTTCACAACGCCCTCAATTATTGTCGCTATTTTTATGGCTGACTTGAGCAGAGTAAAAGTGAAAAACTGTCTCCGAATCCGAGAAACGTCGCTGACCGAAAATACATCCCACAGCAGACGAGGCTCATTTACACACGATATTTTGAAGTCAGTGCCGGCACCAGCCTAACGACTTGCGAACATACAATGTGTAAACTTGCCATGATCAGGTATTTTTAATATTATTACATTAAATGTCGTTTCATACTTAAATTAGACATTTTAAGACTAATCATGACTCAAAAGTAATTTATAAAAATGATATTTTATAAAATAAATAATTAACTACACAATATACAAAGCTATAATGTAAAAAATAATATCGCAATACCTTAAATAAATCCTTATTAAACAAATAAGGTGGTATACTTCAAATTATACTTAACAATAGACAAGTGATACTTTTAAATAAGAAATGTACAAACATTTCATTACATTACAAACGATTATTACTTTATGACAAAAAAAATTCAAGCCGTGGGGTTATTTGTGTTCAATTTAATATTAATCGTAAACAGTTTTCCACCTGTACTTATACTATATATATATATATATGTCGTCTTGAGAATATACCATTTCGTTGGTAACTAAGAGACAATCAAATTAATTTCCAGACAGTTTTACTCTCGTTTAGATTTGTAGGGGGCCATGAAAAATCCTTGGCTCGATTGCATACCGATGAAAATGATCTCAATTTTGGCAACGAAGCTTTTGTATTTTGGCTACTTCTTTACTTAGTTGACCCCATTTACTTATTTTGATTTTTTTTTTAAATTTTAGCCAAAACAAGTATTGGGTTCGTTTGGCAGGCGTACATCGGTGCCGGCGCGTATGTGTGTATGCATAATTTGAAGACATACCTAAATGTCATTACATACGTTACGTTATAAAATTCAAATTCCCTTGTCGCACATTAGTTCTGTAAGTTAATTATAGAAAATAAGTGCATTCAGATAATTTTGAATCGATACAGATATAAATATAATTTACAGTATCAGCGTATATATGGGAAATATCCTGCTGTGACCATGGAGCGGCGTGCCTGCTAAGTGGCCTTTGCTCGATCATTCTGACAAACGGCAGAGAGTAATGGCTACTGAATGTTCACGGTTAGTGATATCGATTTTAAAGGAAAATGTCCCAATGCAAGTCAAGTAAAGGCTGGTCCCTGCTTGTTGACATGGGTCGAACTTCCTGGCAATCGATGGAATGGCAGTTGTAACGGCTTTTTATATAACACTTTCTAAGGAAAGTTCTTTTAAGGAAAGTATCCCAGTGTGTCTTCGAGACTGGCATTCCTACTTAGGGGCCTTTGATCGAACATTCTGGCAAACGATGGAGTATTCTGGAGGGGCAGCTTGGCCCTGCGGCCTCCGGCCATGGTTCGGACGTCAGTTCGTTGTGACAGTCGTACGTCCGCGAACAGTGCTGCCATCTCCGCCGATTTCTTCACGCTGAGAGCATCCAGGGATCCCGCCCCCGTGCTGCGTACTGGAATTGATAGCATTCTTAGTTACAAATAGACCTCTTGTATATATAACAAATGTTTTAATCAAGTTTTAGCTGAGTTGAGCTGAGTTTAGTATCGGTCTGTATTTATATCCAAGAGGGCCGTCCACGTTACCTGCTACTCCTCCTATTTTCTTCTGATTACCTAAACACGTTGCGGGCCCCAGTACAGTTCTTAGATTTTACCATCTAAGAAAGGGATGTCAGTGTCGATCCTGGTGACACAAGAGTAGCAGCGGTGGAAAGTGATGTGCCAAGCCCGTTAAAAAAAGTGAGTGATAATTTCTATCTAGCATAGCTTCACCGTATCTCTGTGTATATAGTGAGGGATCTGAGCGAGGGCGTGTACCTTTGAGGTCGAGTCGAGCACGACTCCACGTCCTGCAGCCTGATCTACTGCCTCTGTCCGCAGATAGGGGTGTGAGTGTGAGCGGCGTACCTGTGAGGCGCTCGAGCACGACGTCACGTCCTGTAGCCTGATCTACTGCCTCTGTCCGCAGAGAGGGGTGTGAGTGAGAGCAGTGTACCTGTGAGGCGCTGCGGGTGTGGGCGGGCTTCCTGGGGCTTGTTCTGCAGCATCAGCTCGTAGTCTAGCGCCAGGCTGTCCGAGCTGCGTGTCCGCCGACCCCGCGACGATCTACTCCTACAAACAATTACTAATCATCAATCTACGCCCATCTGCTTCCTACAAAGTCTTCGTCACCCCTTATCATATCATAATACCGAGTTTTTGTGTAGTGGATTGTCACCCGGTCTCAGCTATTATGGAACAATTTTTTTATGCATCATTTAAGTATATCAACTTTCACCGGTGAAATATCTCTCGCTCTCGTCTACTTCACGATGTCATTATGTACTTATACCTTACCACGTAGATAGTAACTTCAAGATTAATGAATCCATTTATCGCAGCCGTGATTAATGATACGGAAGTAAATAACTGATGGATTCTGATAGATCCGTATCAATCGATCGGGCAAAGGAGAACATCGCATGTACATTACTTTAGGCTCGACAGTTGCTCATGATCGTCGAAGGGGTTTGGGGTTGAAACCCCGAATAATTTTTTTTTATCATTATTTAAAAGTTAATTATGTGTAAGCTAAGTGACCTGACAGGTAAAGTTTTTTTACGGCTCCGCTTCGGTTGTTAAACTTCTACGCTTGAACGTCGGCAGTCTGTGCGGAAAAGATGAAGTTGTTGTACAAATACCTGGTCTCCGTCTTCCCGTTGTACTTGTCGTAGGTCTTGACCCGGTCGGAGTAGTATTTCCTCGCGGGACTCTTCAGATGCTCGAGGCCGTGCGAGGGCGGCGCGCGCGCCTGCCGCGGCCCGCTGCAGTAGCACTTGTTGCTGTCCGCGCAGCTCTCCGAGTCGCACGAGCACAGGCTGTAGGCGCCGTCGTACGCCTCCCTGTAACCACCAGCGGTACAAAGCGGCTGCAACTTACACCGACAGTGTATACGCCTCTACGACGGGATCATAGAATATTCATAGCTTTTTATTATCAATTGGCTAGTTCTTGTGTTTGTTGTGAACAAACTCGTGTCGTTGCTGTTGTCGTTATTTCAAAGAACTTTTGTAAACAGTATTATCCAATGTTATAATTATTAAAATTGCATAATTCTATTAACAAAATTACGAATTTTATTACAATGAAGATCGCTATAGGAAACCCTTTTCCTCTAGTAAACATGGCTACTTCATCATAGGTCGTTTCGAGACACGATTAACTGTACCAGTACAATGACCGTGTAAATGCCATAACGTTAAAAAACCACGTAAACATAAGTGATGCATTAACAACTGTAAAATATTTAACAAATGTTAAAATAATGTAAACTTAAGGAATATTTCAATTAGAAATTATTTTATTAACCGCTGATAGAAGAACGACATTATAATAACTTAACAAAAGGTGCGCAGACGGAGGTGTATTAAATTTGATTAACCGCTGATATAAGAACGACGTTATAATAACTTAACAAAAAGTGCGCAGACGGAGGTGTATTAATTTTTATTAACCGCTGTTATAAGAACGACATTATAATAACTTAACAAAAAGTGCGCAGACGGAGGTCTATTAAATTTTATTAACCGCTGATATAAGAACGACATTATAATAATTTAACAAAAAGTACGCAGACGGAGGTGTATTAAATTTTATTAACGCTGACATAAGAACGACATTATAATAACTTAAAGTTTATGCGTAGAAGAGCAAAACGGTAATATTTTATATAATATGCATTAGATTTTAATATTTTAATGAACAAAGCGAAACTCACGCGTATGCGCATAATGAAAAACTTCAGTAATACACAACATCAAACATATTATAACGTACGTTAAGCAACATTTAGTGCATTAGGTACCAATAAAAATGTTTTACAAGCAATGACTTATAATTTTATGATTTCGATCTCTGGGCGATCACTAGTTAGTAATTATAATTTATTCGATAATTGAGACTGTTTTTATTTAGAGGGCGTGGCCCACCGCTCATTCCCACCGGATTTATATTATCGCAGGGAGCCCGAGGGAAAAAGCTAAAACAGTCTTGGGATCCGCAAGGAATTTAATCAGACAGAGTAGGAAGAGGTAATTCCAATTTCCAAATAATTGAGACATGTGACAATGGATTCGTAACAATAATGAATTAAGTGTATACTCCTAATTTCGCTGATCACAGCTTCATAATTACTTCTGGCTCGATGCAGAAATGAAACGTGTGTGGTGTAGAACTAGAGCATGACAAATCGCTGGCTTGCGACGCCGCGAGTAACAGAATCAAATTACTTTCCGAAGAAATTTTTAATTTTCGTCGGATAGTTGATCATACAATCGTCACTTAATCATCTTACCTGTCAGGTATATTTCAAATATCACCCGTTGTGTTACGCACGTAATGTTGAGGAGGAATGTTGGTGATTTAACGCCAGCCCAGCGAGAACTGAGACTAATCACCGTAAGGCCAATTAACAGTAATATAATTTACAATATTATAATAACATGAGGACAACATGCAACGATTTATAAAAAAAGGTGTTATGGTTGAATTTGAGAAACGAAGATACATTTAAAATTTATTCAAGGATAAAAGAATTTGGAATATGCAAATATAGAAAGAGAAAAAAATATGTATAAAATCGGATGTAAAAAAATTAAAAGTATTGGAACACACATTGAAGACATTATTACTAGTACATTTTACCAAGCGATTCCTTTTTTGATTTGATGTTGAACATAGTTCTATAATGACGAAATATCCTAGGTACTAGCTTCATCCTAAAACCTTTTTATTTGTCAATGAACCAGTATATTATTTAAAACTGAAATTCGAACTGTTAGTATTCAGTAGTATTCATAGCGGTTCTGGAATAAAGTCAAATTAGCGAAAACAATAAACACTTACTTTATACAGTCTTTACACGACTTGCCCAATAGTCTTGTTTGGCTTGAATTTTTCATAACATCTTCGGCGGAGCAATAGCATTTTGTGTTCGATTTGTACCCCGTTTTCAATGAACAGTAACAGCGATCAACACAACCCTCTGATTCACATTCAGAACAAGAAACATATCCACTTGAGCTATTCCTGTTTTGGCATCCCAGCCGATTGCTTAGGGTTAGAAAATCGGAATCCTCAGATGCAGAATTTCTTTCTCCTTGTCTGTAGTTTTTACCGTTTCGTTTTGGAACATGCATCGTCTTGTCCGAACGCTTGGAATTCCTTTCTCGCATAGTTTGTCGTCGCGGCGGCGGTAGCTCTGGCTCCTTCGGCTTAAACTGTCTTATATCATAACTGGATGTTGAAACAGAACTTTCGGAAATTTGTTTGTTATCAGTGTTCGAGGTTTGAGGGTTGAATATTATCTGGGGCTTCTTACTCTCGTTCTTTTCAAAGTCCTTTCCAAAAGGCATCCGGAATACCATTCGAAGACCACTCGCGCCTTTGAATATTTTCTTTCTCTTAATTTGGAACGTACTATTCTTCCTCAATACTCGTTTCTTTTGTTTTTTCATTATCGCTTTGCTGTGTTGAAATATTTCATCTTTTGTTAGTGTTACTGCCAATTTTAACAGGAATTCTTTATATATTGGTTTTAAGTCGTTAAAAGACATTCCTTCTGGATCTATTATGGCATCTAATATTTCGTCCATCGAATGTAAGTTTTCTTGAACTTTGAATTCATTAAAAAGCTCATTAAACCCCAATGGCGACCCACCTCCTTTCTTTCCGTTATTTCTGAAAACAACAAAGTTATTTTTAAATTACAGTCAATTGTTAACAGTGAAGCCAATTTAGTAAAAAATGCTATAAAATGTCTGGACAAGAGGAATTCAACGGACGCGGTTACATTAACACAATTATGCCCACGCAAGATGTCGAAGCACATCAAGCGTGTTACATTCGATATTATTACACTATTTTTGCTGTTTGTTAGTGTTCGTGGGGCTTTTATATCAATTGCATAGTTGCCTATAAATTACAGGCTAAAAGCAAATTTGCCTCTAAATTAATTTAAATTACAATTAACACATTAAAATAAAGAAATATAAGAAAATATTTTGAAAATTATTTGGATAAAAGAAACTATGAAATACATTAAATTACATAATATTATAGTTCTTTTGAACCTATAAGGGAATACTTTTTATTATTTGATACATTTCACGTAGATGCAAATGTAACAATGACAGGGCTATAATAAGCGCCATAAACATTGTAACTGTCTTGTCAACCTGGTTCAATGTTATAGCCTCGGTTTGAGTATAATTGATGTGAATCTAATGCACTGCTGATCCCATGAACCGCTACTGGTGCCATTTGAAGAGACATCGACGCTACCATTATTACCAAAAGAATTAAAATATTTCCAAATCCGCATGACCACTAACATTCTGGTAGATCATCATTTTCAAATATTCGAAAGTTTGAAGCATGCGTGATAACATTCAATTTAGTTCCATGGCAATAGGCGGCAGCGTTGAGAACCTCAAGTCATATTTTTCATTTTCCATAGGTATCAGCCATCCAGAAATACGTAATAATAATAACAATATATAATATATTCATCGTAGTCGTATTGTACAACTCGCAGTATAACATTACGGCTAGCCACTTTCAAAAACAGGGCCGTTTTATTTTGTGGCGGGCCAACGATTAGCCGGATTGTCATTGCGAGACGTTCTTAAAACAGCTGACGTTTAGCTAAGTTGAATATTTTGATTTTAGGCAGCGATACTGACCGATACAATTATAAAACTAGACCAAGTGTTTTGAGTATAGACTTAAAAAAAGGCTTTTTTGAATAACACATAACGCCAAACACTTTCCGGTTGCATTTCACTCAGCCACAAAAGAAAACGGCGATTTAGACAATCCGCCTTCGACATATAAATGTATACTTCAAATAAGAGAATAGATGGAAAAGTATGATAACCTTCAACGAATAGCAAGAGATGCTGCATATGTCGAAAACAGATTTGATGAAAATTAAATAAGAACCCGTTTTCATAGATGCACGAAAATGATTTGTAATTCATTTTTTTATAGTATAGGGTACGACAAAAATAATACGAATTTCTTTCTCATACATCTGTATTATTGACGTAGTGAAAATTTGTTGCCCTCCTTTTCCCCTTCTCTCCAATGTGACGCTGGCTACCCACAGACCACATGAAGTGCGACTAGGGCTGACCATTTTTGCAAATTTTAATATAATTATGAATATATTCAAATAATAGTAGCTTACCTATGACCGATAGATTTATACCGCGTCAATCCACCAGCATTTAAAAAACTGCCTGATCGAGGTATTGCCACCTTAGTCAATATGTCTCCAGATTCGCTAAGGGATTTCCCAAGACTTTGGCTCCTTTTTAAAGATTCCTTTGGAAGTTCCGGCTGAGAATTTAAAAAACTTTTTGTTGGAATTGGTGGTGGAAACGTTTGTGGCCTCTGGACACTTTTCTTCCTTTCCATCTCGCGAAACAATTCTATCTTCTCTGAAACCTTACTTCGCACCGAAGATTCACTGCTGCATATTAGATTTTGCGGAGGTTGCAAATGGCTTAGCCTTCGGTAATCGTTCACTACAGAATTTGAGGAATCACGAGTGTCATTACTACTAGTATCATTACCCTTTATCATGTCTAATTTGGCCTTGACAATATCGATTGTTATCCTTTTTGGTTCATAATGAGATTTAGTATGTTCGAATTTATCTAATTGACTATCTTCTAGCACATTTAATTTATCCTTTTTGGAATTTTCTACAAAAGATCCATTCGCAGAGTTCCCGTCTGCCCTGTCGCTATCTCCACTTAAGGAGGAAGTGCTTCCTTTTTTTCGAGGTGGTCGAATAGGAATATCGTTCGCGGGTATACTACTCGTTATGCTCATGCAGCTGACTCCGTTGCGGTTTTTAAACTTCTTGTTATTATGTCCTTGTCTGCTCATATGTGACATGAGTGATTTGTATAACGTAGCCGCTATAACTATAGCGTCTTCTGTTGTTTGGCATACAAACCCATGACATTCTAATTGTTTGGCAACGCCAATTTTCCTCATCACAACAGCGAAAAGAGGTGAATGTGAGTTTTCGTTGTGAGAGAGGATGTATTTTTTGTCAGATGCTTCTAATGATTTAAATAGAGATTGCCGGTCAATGTTATCAGGATCTGTTATTAGAGGGACAAAGGCGTAGCTCTCGTGGCCTTGGTTTATAGAAGACTGAACAACAAATTTCACTGCTGACCATACGGCAATCGTAGGGAAAGGGTTTAGCTGTTCTAAATCTCCCTTTTCACCTTTATATCCGACTTTGAGCCCACTCTTAGAAATCTCTAAACGTCCCGCGAATGCGTTTTTGTTCCGAAAATTTCTTCGGTAAGCGAAATACAGATCTCTAAGAGGATCCTGAAGTCCGGACAAACTTGTAACTTTGCTTTGCAATGGCGTGGAACCCAAATAGTGTACATTGAAAATATGTACACCTATAAGTTCAGACACTTGAGGTGATTCACCGGCCATGTCCGCGAACATCCTCTCTATACGATCTTGCACGGTGTTGTTAATTTTCTTAATTTTATTTTGGGCATAATTATTGCTCTCATCTTCGCTTTTTCCTATGTTTCCGTTCATCAAACTGGCCTGAAACATTAATGTGGCTTCGTAAGTAAGTTATATTTAAATGATGATTTTTAACCTAATGTTAATTAGCACTTGAACAAATAAATAAAATGTACGTACTATTTCCTCAATTCTTTAAAATGAAATAATGAATATGAGTTTAAAGAACTAAGTAAATAATATATAAATTGAAAAATACCATGAATTTCCAGCAAAAAGTTCCAGTTTTTTTTTTCAGATCTAAACTTATGCTGTGGAAGCGGAGAAGAGCCCAGTACAGCTTCATGGGATTGTTATCGTGCTCGTCTGGGGAGAAGATTAGGTTTTTCGTTGAAAGAGAGACAGACGCCCCATTCTCCCGCAGATGGGAGAGATGCATCCCGATATGAGAATGTTTGTAAGAGTTAATTTAACTAACATTATCATGGCCAGAGGCCAGACTCTGACGTCGGGGGAAGCACGAGCGCGGTGGCTCGGCGCTGACGTGAACGTTTGGCTCATGGCTCTGATCATGACCGCAGGGGCCGTCCCCCCTTCACCTACTGACGGGTGAACAATCAACTATAACATGAAGTTAGATTCTAGCACGAGACAAACTTACCCTTTCTCTTCTCGGAGTGTCCGATATTGTTCCATATTGGGGTAGACTTACGAAAGACCTCGTGTCATCAAATAACGCATCGATTTTTTGTTTGTAAACTGAAAGCGAGGAGATGCTGGGTGCTCTCGCGATTTCCTCATCTTGAGAGCCCAAATGAAACCCACTGATTGGTGTGTTTCCGTTATCACTCGTCACCATCTAGAAAAAGATAACATTAATTATTCATTAAGGTAAAGATAAAATGTTAAATGTTAAGGGAAGGCAAATTAACCCTGTACTGACTGCTATCGGACTCGTAATTGTAATTAGGTAACATATTACAATACTAAATAATTAAATGAAAAAAAACCTGTGTTTATAATAAAACCATGTTATACCTTATGCTACAATAGGGCTACAAGCCCAGAGTTTCTTTGCATGTTTAAGCCAATCCACTAGCTATCGCGAACCACTGAAACAAAGAAAAATAGATACATTCTTTTTTTTTTAAGAGTGCATTATCAGATGAATTGGGCCGACCGGTACCTCCAACCCACGTGATACCGCTGTAAAAAAATTTAAAAGTTATGTTTACATTTAGTTTAAATAATAATTTGGGCCAAAAATATGCGCAGACATATGCATAAAATTATTTCTCAAAAGGTATTGATAATAATCTATTACCCAAAATCTACACGTTTTAGCAACTAGTCGGCGCTTGGCGTAGTAGACTAGAAGCAGAATCCTACTACACTGAAGTAAAGTAATGTAAGAGAACTCAATGAAACAAAATGGTCATTAAAAAGTATTTGTTTATTGCATAGAGGAGTTGTCGGCTACTTGATTCAACCAGCGACATCCACACATGTTGTCTGGCTGAGTTGTCCTCTCTCGACCCGTCCGCCATTCAAATGGACAATAGGACTCTCACAAGAAGCAGGTAACGAGAGATCATTGTCATCGATACCTCCACGGTGTTATGTTTGCTAAGTAAGTTTTATAAAATTTTCCAAATTCTTAAAACTTCTTTTATATAAATTTTGTAACAAAGAAAATAATAACGTTTTTAATTGCAAATAACATTTACAACTTTTACAGTTTCAAACACAAATATAAGACAATTAAAAATATAAAAAAGCTTATTCGGAGTGATCTCCATTGACTGCAATACGGTCCTATACACGTCGAGGCCAGTTAACAATAGACGCGCGCACTCTTTCCATGTTGAAATTCTTCACTGCCAATCGTATGGGTTGTTTACGCAAATTATCATAGAGAAATCTCAGCTTTAGAGGGTACTTTAAAACTGACCATTAATCATTGTGAATGGATGGATTAAGATCGGGATTAGATAAAGGGTAGTCTCCAACTCTGATGAAGTCCGAGACGTTCGCTTCCAACCAATACCGCGTGGACCGAGGTTTATGACCCGGTACCGAGTCTTGCTGAAGGACCATACTTGGCTATGGTCCCAAGGATGGCATCTTGATACACTTGTGCCGATATATTAATACCTTTTTCACAAAAAATATGGCTCAGTTACTCCTTTATAGCTAACACCAAACCAAACTATCACTGAAGTCAAATAATGCCCACATTACGCTCTGTCGACTAATGTGGAAGTTCCTTAGAGTTTTAAAATGTTGCCCAATAAATTCTCATCCGTAAAGTAAATTTTTATGTGCCTTCCCTTTGGGTACCGCTTCAGTACTTGTTTCGATTATACCACCCTAGTCGTCTTTAATTTATCAGTTAAGAAATGAGCTGCGAGTCCTAAGTAATCCTTTAAATTTTTTAATTAATACGCGGACATGGTTTTAGGTGCTATCTTCATTTCCCGAGATAAAATCTTTTGCTTTCGGACAGGATTTCTTCGAATTCTTTTGGAAAAGAACCTTTTCAGTACGAACATTACGTGGACGACCAGATCTTTCTCTGTCACAGACGGAGGTATTCTCATTGGTGTGTTATCGGCACACAAACATTTGAGTAATACCAAGTGCATGGACAGTTTTAAAAATTGCATTTAGCTCCACACCTACTTTGTGTACTGCAATCACAGCAATTCTGTTCTCTTTATCTCCCCACTCCATTTTAATATCGCAAAATATTCTACAATGTTTTTGCGCCAAAATAAGAATACACAATGAACAATCGTATAAAAATGTCAGATTTTACATTCAATTGTAATTTTTTTTATTGTAAAAGTATATATGACCAGACTATGTATATATAT
>JAFELO010002788.1:354235-427267 GCA_017140195.1 Eumaeus atala
TACATAGTAGTATAATAAAAAATCTGTCTGTACATTAAATATTTTTCAAAACTAAAAAAAATTAGGAAACAATATTGTCTGTTCGCACACGCTAGTGCTAGCTCCGAAACTAATGGACGGATATGAACCCTTTTTGTTGTATAGCTAATAAGTCTGTTAAACATACAGAGTGAAATTTATTTTGTAAGCAGGAACATCTGAAATACGCGAATGATGTCGCAAGCACCAGGTAGTTTAATAATAAAACCATGTTATACCTTATGCTACATCCAACACACTAGCTATCGCGAACCACTGAAACAAAAAACAATAATAGATATATTCTAATTTTTTAATAGTCTGCATTGCAGCTGAATTGGGCCCACCCATATGATACCGCTGCAAAAAGATAGCTATGCTGGTTTACAGTTTGTTTGTTTCCCGTGGCCCATTGGAGCACATCTGCATAGAAAATATATGGACGTATATGGCCATGAAAATGCTCCGATTGTTCGTCTGCCCCCTTATGCTTTAAATAACCGTAGGCAACTTTATAGTATCAAAACTTGAGATGTCTGCTGATCCAATTCTCATATATTTCAGGCACTAAACTATTATAAATTATGCAATAATAAGTATAATTTGTGCCGATGTGATCTATTAATGCTTTCCATGCATTAGAAAGGATTTAAATGTGTGCTGGGACACATAATAGAAGTGAAACTTCACCGCACAAATAAATGGTGTATAAGTATTATTCAAGGCCAAGAAACTTGCGAGCGATGCGATGTCTATCGCCTCCACGCGGCTGTAAAGCTTTTTCGTGATTTTGGCTACCCCCAGTCTATAAAGAATTTACACGTTAAAAGAAGATAACATGAATTAACGTACATAGGCTGACCACCACTAAGTCATAAGTGAAGACAACAACGCTCAAGAAAAAATATTTTTAAATAAATAATATTATCCGACACCGTCATTCAGACAGAATTATGCCCTGCTAACCTGGATATGAGAGACGAGTCAACATAGTATTAAGAGTGTTTTAGAGTCAGGGACGTCATCTGCAACTTCTAGATCGAAATTTGACATACAAATGACGTACGGGTACGCGACCCCGGCCTCCCGAGCTCCTACTATCTCTATCGCTTTCACAGCGGTCGCTGTGCTGCCAAGCCTGACATGGCTTGAAACTGTGAAGATACGAAACCGCGAATACGAAAAACAGCGCTCAGAAGACCTCGACTCCAAACACGATGAGTACAAAAGCTGTTCACTCGCCGCCATTCACTATCATTACGAGAGCGACAAGCTTACAATGTGGAAGGCAGGTTGCCGCGAAAATCGGCTACGTAAGCCATCTTTGTGCGCATCAACGCCAAACTCAATAAGGAGTCGAAGTGGTCGCCATGACCGAAATCTGTCATCAGAATCATGAGTGCCCGGGTTACCGTGGAGGGTAAGTAGATACCTACTACCCACGCACGAAGTCTACGAGGACTTCAATGTGCCTATAGATGCATATAATCCTATAAATGAAACTCGCCAAAACTCAATTCAAAAGGATTGCCTTTGACTGGATTTGAACCCGCCGTCTATTGTAAACCTCTCATAGAAAGTGAATAAGTAAATAACTGACCAACACACGGTGACTATTACAGGGCTCAGCACAAAAGCATAGCGTTATTGCCCAGAAGTACGAAATACGGTATGTATCGGAGAGGCGACGGCGAGACATGGGAGGGTCACGTTTTGTGATTCTTTCCTGTGTACGACTGACACATGCCCAGCTAACCCTTAGTTAAACGTGTCACTCGGCGCTACAATTACGCGCCGGGACCTGTACCTGTGATAATTTCATAGCAGCGTTCAACTCTTTCAAATAAGAAAAAAACCGTATTATACATGTACTTTTAGATTCGAAATAAACCATGAACTTTTGTCTTTTTAATCTGTTCATTGTCATTCTTTTGAATAGTTTATGACCTTATGTGATTCAAAGCTTCATTTAAATTATCATGAACAGTGAAAGTGCGTTCAGATACCTATCACGCAAGTCACTGTTCGCTATTGATTTGAACTTGCTAGCTTTCTGTGTCTAGTTTGATCTTTCTGAGTTTGAAATAGCACTTTGTCATACATTATACACATTTAGATGAGAAATTTATATCCTTTTATTTCTAGGGAATGACTTTTATATATAAATAATTGATGTCGATTTGTTTTGGAGCTATATTTCTTGGTTTTGAGTATGAATGTTTACGACATATGTGTTGTTATTTTTTTTATAAAGAGTTATTTTTTGTATGTTTCGATCTACAAGTAAACCTTCTTAAGTGCGTAAATAAGTGCAAACAGAGGTTGAATTGTTTATTTAATAAGTGCAAACAGAGGTTGCAATTACAATGTTGTTAAATCATTGACATGTTTAAAATTTGAAGTATTGTAATCATGGAAGCTGGAGTAGAGGTCTCGAACTGGGTTTCGTCATGTTTGTACCAGACCGGCCAGATAAGTGACGGTAAGGACCTATGCCCTCATCAATGTATGTCTTGGGTCTTAGACAGGAAAGAATAACGTTTTCTTACCTGACTTTCCGGACATTTCTTTTGACCTGAAGTTGAGTTTTATACTGTGAAAATAAGGAGCCCAATACAGCATCATCGGAATGCTGTGAGCGCTCGTCGAGCGAGATTAGGTTTGGGGTCGAAATGTGGACCGACCCCTCTCCCCACTCTCTCGCTGGTGGGATACCGATATGATAATATTTCTAATTTGTTGTTTAACTATTATTATCATGGCCAGAGAGATTGCGGGGTCACTTATCCTCCAACTCAAACGTCGGGGAGGCGCTCGGTCTCGGCGCCGACGTGCATGGATGGCTCATGGGGATGACCACGACCGGGAGACCGGCGTGCTTTGAAACACACTCAGCGCTGATTAGTAACGGGTTGTAGAAGAACCGCACGCCACAGCTCGAAGCTCTACGGGACTACGTGCGTCCCAGTTGAACGATCGAGTTTAGTCCAGTTCTTTGAAGTGGTGAAGTAACGACGTTCTAAGAGCGATTTGTAAAGTCCTTTTTTTTTTTTAATAAAATATTTTGACTTTTCGATTTTGATTTTTGATTTTGAAATTATATTTCTTTTAACGCGTTAAGGAAAAATGGTGAGAGGATTATTTTACGATGCGCGCGATCACCGTAAAGAAAAATCGGCATCCTGAAGTTAGCAATAGTCAACATTTTAGTTTTGTTACACCAAATAAGTATAATTTCTAACGCGTGCACTTAAGTACACACACAGCTTCTCTAGCATTTAATTAAGCGATATCAAATCTAACTCTAACGCGAAATTTGATCGTTAACTTTAAATATTTAGTCAAAGTCGTTAACTGACTTGTAACGATCGGTTTTCATTAAATATTTATTCTTTAAACTGTTGGAATAGTTTAAATAATTATCGTTAATTTGATTCAAATTGAACATCAGAACAAATGAATACGGAATCAAATATTCTATACAGCGCATTCCGCTTACGTTGTTTACTTGGGGGATCCTATATCTATTTCTGTAAGTAACATGACTTAAATTATTAGTTAGTCGTTCTTTATTTTTTTTATTCTCACAGAAGTTAATAATCCAGATTTTCGAATGAAAATTATTAACTTCTGTTAGAACAGAGTACTTCACTTTCTCCACCATGGTTCAAGCCTTGTCGTGACGATGGGGCTCAGTAGCCTCGGGTGATTCGAGACGCCTTGAACCGGGGAGGTGGCGGCTCTTAATACCCCTCCTATAAGAGAAGAGGACTACAGAGCAGGAGGAGGTGCCGCTCTTTGTACCCCTCTTATAAGAAGAGGGGACGAAAGAGTAAAAGGTGGTGTCGCTTTCGCGCACGGGGCAAGGAGTGAAGATGGGAACCTCACTCCCTTGCACAGTCCCAAAGTCGGTGGGGCTGTCCTGTAGTGCGGGACAACACATTCTGTGGAGGTGGCATCGGTCTCTTCGGGGGCTGACTGAGCGTCCAGGTGCCCTGATGATTTACTTATTCCGGGGCACCTCACCAAAGGTGGCAATGGTAGCACTCGCGGTGTTTTTTGGGGGTATTCGGCACCATACAGAGTGCCGCGAGCCACACCCACCACTGAAACCCACCCAGGGCCAGTGAAGACGCGTAAATGCATTGCCCCGCGTAAACAAAAAAAAATGTACTCGTTAGTCCTATGTGTTAGTCGGTAACTGCACCAGCCGTAACTAATAACAAACTCAGCTAGGACAAGTAAATTAGATTTAAAATTTTAAAGGGCAATTTATATTTCAGAACTGTCAGCCTGCTCATAACAGATCTCAGTTTGGAGCCAGTATGATAACAGATTATTAATGGAGAATTAAATTCAGAAGTATTTAGGTATAATATTGTTATTATTTTATTATCGTTGATTAACATTATGTACATATTAGGACCTTATGTATGAAATTGGCGTTTTCTTTAGCGGGAACAAAAAGTCGAATATTTTTGAATAAAATATATTTAGTTAATTAAAATGAACCATTGTTTTCTATGCACTTTTGACATCTCATATGTAGTTCACTGGTCCCTTTACTAAAAAAAGCAGTCGGACGGGAATCGATAAAATTGTGGAAGGCGATTTGGACTGCCCCTTCGGAGTTGAATTTTCTCCTTGCACGAAGTTATCCAAATTTCGGAAAGAGTGGTAATCCGTTGGAGCAAAGTCCGGGGAGTACGGACGTGTCGGACTCTCCAATTGAAGCTGTTCTTATTTTGGTAGCTGTCTGTTGCGCAGTGTGTGGTCGAGCGTTGCCGTGAAGCAGCAGTGACGTGGAGCGATTGACCAGCCTAGGTTGTTCAGCCGCTAGCTTTTCCATCATGGTTTGCAATTGCTGACAATAGACTGCAGTAGTCTGGCAAGGTTTGAGAAAACTGTAACGAACAGTACCGGCACCAGTACACCAAACACTTACAAGTCATTTATTTGGGGTTAATTTTCGCTTGGGGTAGGATTTGGCTGGCGGGCCAGGATCCAACCATTGCTCTGAGCGCTTCCGATTATCATAAAAAATCCATTTTTCATCACAGGTTAATAATAATCGGTTTAAAATATCTTCATTTATGTGCCAGATTAGAAATGTAACGTAGCAGTCGACGCACGTTTGCCGGTTTGCTTCAGTCAATTCGTGAGGTACCCACCTTTCAAGCTTTTTAATCTTCCCAATTTACTTCAAGTGAATTAAAACACTTTTACCACTAACATCGCAACCTGCAGCTAACTAGGACGTGGCTTGGGATGGATCCGCTTCCACAATGGCCTTCATCTCTTCACTATCAACTTGGGTCTCAGGTCGTCCACGGGGCTTGTTTTGCAGGTCAAAATTTTCAGAAAGAAAACTTTGGAACCAAAAACGAATTGTGTTTTATTTTGTAACACGACCAGCGTACAATCATTCAACCTTCGAGTCGATCCCGCAGCACTAGTGCCACGGCGGAATGTTTTTCATTTTATAAAATGAGTGATGCGAACAGAAAAAAAAACGAATGAATGACGGTCATCGAAGCACAAACACATGAGTAAATAGCTGTACAAACTTGAATTTGGAATTTCAATTACCAAATAGGAGAAATTCGTAATTAAAGTGGCCAGTATGAAAAGGGCCAATTTCATATATATGGCCATAGGTCCAAATATATTATATCGATATATATAAACATTATTATAGTGTAACTAGATTGTTACTATCATAGAGAAAATGTATGTTATCTTTATGGCGTAAGAGGATGTGACGTGTGTATATGTGTAGTCTAAGCCTATGGTGTAAGTGTAAGAAGATCCCATATCGTCTATGCCATAACTTACAAATCACAAATACAGTTAGTGTATACTAAGCAAAATAACAAATCCGGGATGGATGCGAGTTGCAGGAGATCGTTCGTCTTGGCATTCATTGAAAGAGACCTATGTCCAGCAGTGGACCGATAGGGGCTGATAATGACGATAATGATGATACTAAGCATCTACAATAAATCGATATCTCTTATTCATCGATTTCACTTGAATTTTCAAAGTCTTTTTCAGAGAATTCTTATTCACATGCGTTTCAACAAATTCATTGTCATCACGACATAACATTTTTATATAATAAATTTTAATTCTTCTTCTACCTCAACCAGCCCAATAATAAAAAATACTTTCTCGATAAAATAACTGAAAAAATAATAAATAAACTCGATAAAATAAAAATAAATGATAACAAATGTATGTATGCCATCCATTAAATCCAAGCACACATTTTATAACATTTCTTTACTTACTTGATTGTTAACATTTCTTTTTTTACTATTAGTTACAAACAATTTGTATAAATCAGAAACATCAGTCTCGGTGACTAATGAGTGAGTCGCGTCATCTACATTATCTCACAGCGACGAGACTATAATTGTAGTCTATGCCTCCATATCCGTTTGCTACTGGAGATCAATTTGGTAACTGCCGGACATGATCCGTATGATTGTGGAAAACATATTATTAACATATCAAGTCCAACATTCCACATCTACGGCGACTCGCCACACGGACAGCCTCCACGGTTCTATAATTCACTTACACAGAGGTAATTGTGCGGGCGCTATGGAGCATATACTAAATTTCACTCACATTTGTAATTTAAAATTCACTCGTCAAAATCGTCACAATCTGGACTGGGCATAACAGAGAAAGCGCATGCACGTCACGGAGACGAGAAAACTCGTAAATGTTAACTTGTTTTTATTGCATTAGGTCCACCTCTTTGTGCTAGACGGTTAACAAATTTGAAATTTCATTTTTGTTATTGCGCTTTTACGGTTGCCAGTTGTTCTGTGTTCTTTCATTGTTACAAAAATAAGTACAAGAGTAATAGTCTTGTCTAGAAGTGTACGTGATATGTTATGCCCTGAATAGCTTGTGCTCGCGAATTATTACGTGTAGAATGTGGAAGTACCTATAAATTTAAAATTGAATTTACGCCGCTTTAAGTGCCAGAATTAAACATGCAGTTCTTAAATTAGCCAGACATTTTGTGTAAATAGTATCAAGTTAAATCAGTTGACTATAGGCGATGCGCGTACAATCCAGGCGTCTAATGTTTATAGACCGCGAAAAGTACAAAATATTATATAGATACTTTTAGTAATGCTTTAAAGACCCCTCGCGAAACGCGACTTGAATACTCAAAAAAAAACCAGAGGGAGAGTGGAATATCTTTTACCGAACCATAGACAATATTGTTGTCATGCCCAAAGATGTAGATGCCCTTGCCCTTCTTTGCTTCTAGTGTATAGGCCACCGGCTACTCACAAAACACGGCAGCATAGCAGTCAATTTAGGGCGGTGCCATATGAACCAGGGATATCCATAGAGGTAATATAGATAAAGAAGGGTTTTTTCCGGAGGGACTGAGGACTAATCCCGGCGATTGTAATCTAACTTACGGATTTGAACCTGGGTCCCATCCGTATGTGGTGTGTGAGTGAGTAATTCTGTCAGTCGGCTGTTACAACTGTGTTATCATGTGTAAGGTTTCTACACCACGACCGGAAGCGTTGTGTACAGGATTGGTTCTAGCGGGAAAAAGGGACGCTATAGTTTATATGACGGCGACTGGCCATCTTGGTGAATAGAGTAGGGAGTTGAGAAAGCATACTATCTTTGTCTATATAACCTACATGATGTTATCTTTATGGATATATCGCACCGGTCGCGCCAGCCTAGTTCGGCTGCAACGCAGCATGGCATTATCTCAGCCTGAAGAGTATTTGGTGTACATTAATGCAGACCTAAGGTTCAATATAACTAATGTAATACGCGTTTTCATTTATATTTTGGGCATTTAAGTTTATACTGTGTGGAGTCACGCTACCACGGAGAAAAACGGCGGTGTATCTATCTTCTACTCGATTGCGCCTGAAGGAGGCTGATGTTTTAGCGTATCTACGTCTGTATTTCTACGTCCTCTGTGATAGCCTGCTAGCCGAGCACCTCGACGGCTTTTTTTTTGCGTTGTCTTTAGAGTCGTCTTGATTACGCGTGTAAGACTGGGAATTTACACTAAAGTGTGTTTAAGGCGTGGAGCCCAATTCTCTATGTTTTTCAATTTAATACTAGGTTGGGTTATTGTAGAAAATCAGGAACAGTTTGCAGGTTTGAACACTCAAGTTCTACCTACCTTAACCCGTGTTTGGGTCCAAATTTTACTTGATTTAAAAACAATTGTCTAACGTCAAAATCGATGGCAACAGGAATACTTTGGAAAGTAGAATAGTGTGCGGACTGAGAACCAAATGCTAGAAAGGGAAACACCATAGCAACACAAGACACATTACTTAGCTAAATTGAACGGGCTGTTTGCCCTTTGGGCTCTCGAGGCCCACCTTTAACAGAAAAGAATAAGGTCACATTAGCAAGCTAATGTGACCTTATTTTTTTCATTTAGTAACTATCGACACCCATTAGCATCCGTACGATAAACCCTATCCTCCGAATGGGCCACCGGTTGCTCACATACCTCACAAACCGCGAAATATAGCCAACACTTAATTACTGAATTTAGTGAGCTCGAGGTACCTTCCCGGTCGTACAGTAACAATTCAACTGCAATACAACAATGACTACCTTTTACTAAATAAACAAAAGCAGTAATAATAAGTGTGGACTTAAAATTATTTTTTTCTCTATCATTCTCACTGCTGATTCTTATGTCTCTGCCACAGTGTCCTTACCGCGTTAGGACTATAAGAATAACAACGTCCGCAGTGCAGTTTATAGTTTAATCCCCGCTCATTATCCCCGACGACAGTAATCGCACCGGCAGCTCACATCGCTCAGTTTCCTCCATGGCTAGACCGCTGGTAATCTGCTAAGTGGCTAGTAACTGTATAGGCGTAAGAACAGCCCGGGCTTGCGGTTCCAGCGCCGGCTCACCGTTATACACCACAAGCTTTACATTGAAATTGAAATTAGTTAAATAGCGGATTGTTCACTTTATATTACCCCAGCTGCGCCTAGCGGTTTCAATCGCATATACCGATCCTTTTGGTTGTAGTATGAAGGCACATGCCTAGTTCATGACTATGTGCTAGGCATGTGCCTTCCTGGATTATATAACTATGAATTATATTTTTTTCAAATCGGAACTGTGATTAACGCATTCAAACAAAGAAACCCTTCAACTTTAGAATATTAAAGTATGGCACAGCGGACGTCCTCCCTTTTCGAGGAGCTCGACATCCCTACTATCTTTTCCGGACCAGGAATGCTGTAGAAGCGAAGAGAGGCACGATACGGTTTCATCATGAGTGTTCGTCTGGCTGAGACAAAGTTTGGGTCGAAAGAGGGACCGACCACCCTCTCTCCACAGATGGGAGGGATGTATCCCGATGAGTGTTTGTAAACATCTAATATCATGGTCAGATGGACCGACAGGTGCCTCCTCCTCGAGTCTGACGCTAGTTATTATGAGCAATTCGATGAAGCTGTTTTTGCTTCCCTAGCCTAAGTTCAGTTACAAAAATTGGGACATTTTCTGAGCTTTTTTCTAGATGGTCACATTTTGATAAGTAATTATGATATACACTAGTGTAGTTAATACTTATGTATTACTAGTACCAATTTTATTACTAGCTTGCAAGTTTATTAAGCAAAACTTTTATTTCCTAAAAAAATGTTGCATTTCCGTATACAAAGTACTTTGCAGATTGGATTAGCCGTTATATCCGATATAGAAATGCCAAGTGCATCAATAATTTTACAATTACACACACACGGCCCTGAAACAGTTCAACAAACAAAAACATCAAAATTGTTCAATAATTAAGTGTTTAATTATTTTAAATGCCAAGGTCATGTGCCATTTACGAAGTGGATATAAAAAATATTTGATTACATTTAATTAAAAAATTGCACTCGAGAGTTCACTTAAACTATAAAAGGACAAGGCTAAGTGTAAAATGTTATTTAAAGCACAAAAATATTAATACAATAATATTATATAATAATAGTGAACATACTTTTCAACGTGTACCTTGACATACGAATTATTAAATAATAAAAGCCAAATCGGTACCACACACTGGAAACAGAACATTTTTTTTTCCTTATTCCTAAATATAATTATAAGTATGTACGTTCTTTATTTAATATTATTTAGTATATGCTTGCATTTTTTTCAATTATTTATATTTCTATACTTTATATTATAAAGAGTTGAGTACACACATGCTGATAAGTATACAATACTGATAAGCTCTAAATCACACCTATACTAGCGCCCCGCGGTTTCACTTCGCGTTAACTAACGCGGTGTAAAACTTTCATATAAAATATTTTTAACCCTCTCATACCCTTCGGGTTGGAATTTTACAAAGGAACTTAGTACTCCCTTACCTTCTCCTAGGAACACATATGCCAAATTTCTGCTTCCTGCGTGCAGTAATTTCGGCTGTGCGTTGTCTGTCAGTCAGTTATGCAGTAACGGAAGAGTTCTCTTTTATATATAGATATTTCTTTGTATTCATATATAAATAATGAATATTATTATTATAATATAATATAAATTAATTATTTATTGAAATTGAAATATAGTTACTAAAATAGTCTGTAAAATTGTTATGTAATAAATATATAGTCATGATAACTTGAATAAAGAATTTTATTATTATAAGCTCTGCCATACATTCATTGACAGTTAGGACTACAACAGACAACTGAACGGTTCCAAAGTGTAACTGGACACAATCTATTAATGCTTGATATGTAAAGGAGTAATTGTGGGTGCCGTTACATCGAAATGCCAAGCTGTTCAGGCTGGAAACTAGCTAGGAACTAGGTTTGTAGGCTGTCGAGCCTACATCGATCTCAAGTCTAGATTCTGCCCTGCTAGAGTGGTTATCGCTAACTTGCTTTGATATAGCTCCATATGAATAAATAAGTGTAACGGAGAACAGTAAGATGTTGTGAGAAGTAGACGCCTGCCGTACTCGGCTTTTATGTACTGTTTATGGTACTAGTGTTAAATTTGATCCCAATTATAAAATAGTAAAGCTTAATAAAAAAAAATGATGTCAAATTGTTCTATATGACAGTTGATTTTTCAACATAAACTGTGTCTTGCAAAAGTTTTGCACAATGCATTATGCGCGCCGCGCCGTAGTGTGCGTATCGTTTTATTTCATTGAATTAATAAAATACAACACACTATTATCAGCACATACACAATCTTTAACTGTAACAAATTTCAAATCATTCCATTCCCGCAATTTTTTTTTTAAATGTTGTTGTTGTAGGGATGTTTAGGGGCCTAGTAAAAGGCTCCAACTGCTCGTGCTTCCTCATATAATATAGCAATCAAGAGCTGCTTGCTGCATCGGCTTGACGACCGATTGGCGCAGTGGTAACCTAAGCGGGTATGTCGAGTGCGTTCCGCCAGAGGTCGCGGGGTCGAATCCCGCCTAGGTCGTGGATTTATATAATAATACTCTTAAATATATAAAACTTCTTAAACTTATAAGAATATTAAACATATTTCCGTTTGTACCTGTAACACAAGTCCTTACGGTACTTAGCACGGGGCTAGCATAACGTGTGATAAGTCCACAGATAGTATTATATTATTATTATTATTATTATTATATGAGCAAAGTATGAGGTATTCATCATCATTATCATGCTTAGGATATGTATATATACAATCACAATTCCACTACCACTGTAATTGTTTAAACGGTGGTGCCATTCTGCATTGCAGCCGGATTGGGTCCAAACTTCTGGCTAGGTGCCTCTCATTCGCATGCCTCGTAGCTGTGCTGTCACGTTTCGCCTGGCTTATATGTAGTCTGTGGCCCATCGCACCATTTGCAAATGGGGATATTAATTGGTTGCCATATGGTGACCCAAACAACTACGATTTCTAGTTTGTCCTTCTAATCTACAACAACAACAACAACACTGACGGACAGTCCATTACGATACAATGGAGTTAAGTGACCTGTTATTGCACGGTGAGGAATGAGCGCACGAGTGCAACTAGTGTGATTGCAAGTAGTAATGGCCATTTAATTCCCGCGTGCCGTTTACTATTGTGTGATAAGTCCGCCTCTACAATTGTTTTTGATTTTGATTTGGCGCACTGAATGCTAAAATATTACTAAATTTTATTTAATTTGCTAACAAAATCATAATGTTGCATGACATGATTATTCCTTGGACATTAACATTTACGATCCAGGCAGCATTAAAACGTCACCGTGTGACATTGTGCAAATGTAATTTTGCAAGTAAAATAATGAAATACGTTGACATATTTACAACATGAAAGGTTGATTACTATAGAAGGTAATATTGTATTAGGTAAATTTATTTAATGATCACATAATTATAGAATTGGGCAAGAAATTGAGTTTCGCGCAGTGGGCAGTGTTGCATGCCAGTGTCCCAACATTTACATGAAAAACTTGCTTTAGTAAGCTAACAAAATTTGAAACTTAAAAAAAAAGTTGAAAATGAAAAAGAGGAAGTAAGGTTATATTTGTTGCTCGCCTAGACTTCTGCCTCGAACTGATTAGATTTGATAAGTAATCACTACCCCAGTTTCGGCTATTTATTTATAGGGACTAGTCATCTCCGATACATCTAGTCAACGTACAGATTAAACGTAAGACATATATAATATAAAGTCTATCATAGATAACAGATAATGTCTCTATCCCTCCTTTCCCAATTCAGATGAACGGCAATCCGACACGATTGGAGAGAAATCAGGTGCAGTATCGGCTTCTTCTCTAAGACACGGGGGCGTTACACCGCCAACTCCCTAACTTCAGGCTGTTATTAGGAATTTAAAAGCTCTAGTAACGTTAGATCCAACCCGGAACTCAAAAGACCTCAAGATCTGCGGTTGATCATGCTTGCCTACCAGAATAGAAAAATTTTATTCAGGCGATTAAATTACACTGACATACATCTCTTATATTTACACTGACATACATCTCTTATATTTACACTGACATACATCTCTTATATTTACACTGACATACACCTCTTATATTTAAACTTCGTCACACGAACAAGACATACACATACTGACAAACACTTAAAGCTAAAAGAAATTAAAGAATAACTTGATTAGCTATTAAGGAGATATAGTAAAGATTAAGGTGCGACGAGAACATGGATTCACAGACGCAAAGTGCACAACACTGCAACCTAAGTCCTGAGAAGGAAACCACTCAGTTGGATGACCGAGGCTATCTTATGAGGTAGACAACCTGTAGTCCTGATGTTCTGTGGCCCCAGGGTATATGACGTCACGTACAGGTACTCTAAAATAATGTAAAATGACATGATCCATTGTGTGAAATATATGAACATTGTACACGAGTGATGATATTAATAGAAATTTGAATAGGTAACTATTTAAAATATGTAAAAAAAATATTCACTTATCCACCTACGCGTTGCAATCTAAAATAATAAAATAGACAACTACTTATTACAACTTTTTTAAGTATAAGTGGGCAAACAACCTGTTGAAATCTTTTGGCGACTACCGACGCACATAGACATCAACATAATTGGTATGCAGATGTACACAACTGCCAGCCCTACTGCTCTCCTGCCCACCAATGGGTCACTGGCTAGTAGTTTTATCTGTCACATTATCTTTTGAGCTAGAGTTACTTCCCGGCCGTGGCAGCCCTGTTAGTCAGCAATACAGCATGGCACTACCATTACTAGACCACGAGGCAGTCAATTCACTAGCCAATAAGTAAAAAGTGATCAGGAAGTGACAATCGGATCCATGAGTTAATACGACACGATCATTGGTCATTACCACGAGTGGTGCTTAAGATAATTGTATGGCCACGCCTGTAATGAGGCGCGGACGTCGAGGTATGCAATTGAGTTTAACGACGGACATGTGGCCGGTGTAAAGTATATAGAGGTAACATCCAATTAAATGGCTTTTATGAGAAAGATCTGCGCTTGCTCGTATCTACGTTTAAATTGTATGTAATTTTTAACTAAAATTAGGTTGACTTGAAGTATTTCACTGTACGGTAATTAGTCGTAGAAGCTAATATGACTTACGAACGTGGGTAAACCAATGCAATAGTCTTAGTGTTATGAAATACAGGAATATTAGTGAATGCACAATTTACTTTTGTTCGCCACAGAGGCCCATCTTCTTCACCAATCTTAGCGCAAGCATTAGCTACCTTGCATGAGATGATTAAGACATCATAATAATAGAATAGACTATAATCTATCCCAGGGTAACCATTCCTACTTTTTCATATGAAAAATATTTTGTGTAATTCCTGATTGTAATCTATTAGTATAACAAAACAAACGTATGACAAACTTAGTCAAAATACAAACCAACGTTATACAGTAGGATTTTGTAAAGCAGATTTCAAAGTAAATTATTTATTTAATAAATATTATTATAATTATTGTTATTATTATATGTCACGATTTAATATTTATTTTGGACATTGGTTCGGACTTGTGGAAAGAAAGGCAGATGAAAGGTTAACAAGACAAATATACAATGACCAGTCAGCCCAAGACTGACATACCATGATCAGATTGATGGGGTACTGTCCGAAGGTGATGACAAGATTCTACACAAACAGGCCGTGTTTGCATGAAGAGAGTAATAAATGTGAAGAAGACAAAGCAGTGATATGTAGCACTCCACTCACTCGGCCTATCTCGTTGGGGAACTGAAAGAAGACGTGTTGATGTTGTTGATATCATATCATGAATTGTATCAAATGATTTCCCACAAATGGGGGCCACTCAGATGTAAGGCCCGTACATGGCCCTTTTTTTTTGACGCGAGGACACGCATTTACGCGCCTTCACTGGTCCAGTGGCGATCTCCTTAATGGCACTTTTAAAATCAACGTGTTCTGAAGAAATTTATATAAATAATAATTTGTATAAATAATAAATACAAAAGGTTATTATTAAATGTAGTGTGCATCTATACATTATTAAAAACAAATTTATGATATTATAATGTTTTGAAATTTAGAATTTAACAATCGTGTCACAACATACAAATTGTTAGTTCGGTGAAAATAAAAAACCTAATTTGAAAATAACCAAGTATTAGGAAATCAATCTTTATTGTCTTTTATAAATAGGAAGTAGAGATAGCACTAGGAGATAAATTTTATTGCAAAATATCTGCGGAACCAGTGTTTCAGAATGGTGTTCTCTCTTCAAGGTCGGCTCCGGTTTCCATGTACTCTAAACTAGACAGATGAAAATCTGAGTATATTAACATCCGCAAAACCAACTGTTTACTGCGGAATAGGGCCACCAGCTATTCGGAAACCGCACGAAATGCTATCTTAATACTTATACTTTTAAGACGTTATGATCTGAATAAGAGATACCTCCCCAGTTGCGCCCATCCAATTCGACAGCGTGGCACAGCCTCTTACTAAATTACAAATTAATTAACACAAATAAACCTCGACCGTATGATGAGTGAAAATATTACTGTTATGAATCTTTACAGATAAAAGGAACCAATAAAAAATGAATATATTAGAAACCCCCAGGCCCTATCTATCATAATGTGTAAGTATGCCATATATGTCAACATTCCGGCCAAATTTATTGATGGCCCAACGGGTTGTAATGATTGTTACCGCATACCTATAATAATAGAAAGCCGTGACCGCCGAATGTTTTTGAAAACACGTAATCTCTCCAATTTTACCGTAACTCGGCGGTTTACATAAATTTACATTACTGATGACGGCGTTTAATTTTACTATTTCGTCGATTTCAATCAACCTATTATGATCACTATTATCGTATTAGTGAAGTGAAATTATATAAACACATTTCACTTTAATTTAATTGTACGCTGGAATAATACAATTATATAAGAATTGTGTAAGAGTGATGGCATGTGTTTCTTCTATCGTTGTCCCAGGTTTGTGTTTATACATGTGTTCGCCGCTTTGTATGATTAAATATAGAAAATTTTTCATTTTAGTACTAGAAAACGGAGTTTTTGGTTGATTAATTCCTGCCTTTCTATTTACCAATGCATTGTTAAAATGTTTTAATGCATATGCATATGATACTAATAGTCGATGTACTTAATTAGATATTTTTTTAATAATTATATACAAACTTTTATGTAATATTTATAAACTAACTCACTAGAGCACACTTAGTATTACTCAATATAGCCTATATTTTATTAGGAGTAAAGAGTTTATGCGCTTCAACACATTCGTTCAGATAGTCAATGGACATACACAAAAGTATCCCGCCTAATCGATAACCTTTAAACCTCTTTTTAATACGGTTAATAATTTTCATGTAAGAACGCCACACCACATTTCATCCTTTGTAGTAAAACTTCCAACGTTTTGTTTGAAATAAGTTCAAAAAGTATTTTTAGTTAGTTGGCAATCTCTCTATATGGTGTTTAGTCCTCTCTAATCCATTGGCCTACCAACACGGATGTCATATAAGGGGGCAAAGAGTCATAAAGAATTTGAAATGTAGGAGTTGTAAAAGAATACTAGAGGAAATTTGTACTACGAAACTTAGCTCTAGAGAGGGGCTGTTGGCCCTCCCTGCTCCTTGGCTACGCCCTCACCTACGAACCTTATTAGCGTATCGCCCATTTATTCTACACTTATAACAGATAAGTGGAAAAGATATATGATATAATACACACAAGCGAGACGAAACTATATTATGGCTATATAATTGTGCGATCTAACTCTCTACACCATATAGAGTAATAAAACTTTCCAACATTCGGTTATTCCGCCATGCCATTTCTCGTGACGGTATATCTCATGTAATAACGTTTTGCAACGCTGCAGCTGCATGCACGAAAATGTTTGACGCCATGGTAACGTTTCGAATAGGCGGCGAGGGAGAGAGCGTAACGGGCCGACTCTTTTACTCTATCAGTAAATCGGAAATCAATAAGTAGAGAACCGTTATTATTATCTTAAAAAAAGGCGGACAACAACGGGGATCGCTTTTGATGATCTGTGTGTATCTGTATCATTTTGTATCACTCGGTAGCTGAATATTTTTGCCTACATTTCATTTGTTTGTGTTTGTTTGTGTAGTTAGATTTTTTCGAAGTGAAAGAAGACCGAAATATGCAACAGGAATCTTCGGAACCGCGTGCTATTTGTCACCTCCCCCACCATCAAATGGGCCACCGGCAATTCACAAACCGCACGATACGCGCCACCGAAGCTGTCACTTTGCGCGGGTATCACGTGAGCAGCCGAATTGGGCCCGCACAACCGAGGATCTATCTGTCGCTTACATGTTACTTTCCCTGTTAGAGTACTTCCGTCTGCTTGGGACACAGTGATATACATAACTAAATCAAAAACTAAAAATAAACAATTATAATTCTTCGGATACTTAAAATAACTTCTGACATCTACATATCTGACATCTCAATCCACTCGTGACCATGGTTGTTTCATAGTTTCTGAAAAGCCGGACTAGTTAAATAATTAAATAAACGGCCATGAAATCCGTAAAATTAGTTTTATTTTCATGAGTAAAATTCTGGTAAACTTAATACATCAATAATCCTAATTGTCTTTGAAATTCTTACTATACATTATTATTTTTACCTAAATCGGGCGGCTGCTACTCGCCCGTACAGCTAACGCTCCCGCGATCAAGCAAATTTTTATAGGTATGATACGGTGTACATATTTTCTGAAAATAATGTCATTAAATTCGGTGAAACTTGTCATATACATGAGCAATATTTTATTTGTTTGATAGGGTTGTTAAAATTATGTTGTAAAAAATTACAACTTCTTATAAGTTATTATTTCAAGTATCAGTATAGAAATAAATAAACAGTAACATAAATAAACAATAAAAAGTTAATTATTTACCGCAGGAGAACTGTATAAAAAGTAATTTGTACGCATTATACTCACATTACGCGTAATCAATCTATGTTCTAGACTGCTCTGCGATCAGCCCGAGATCTAGCGGAAAGCATTAATTTCCTTGACATAGAAAGCAGCCTGAATACTTCTATGGATATCGCTATACGGCTCATTATTAAATAGATAAGCATACCGTAGAATGTATAGATCGCACCGTATCATCATTATTATCCTTTATTCGTCCTAGAACCTCACAAAACGCGACAAGATAGTTGTCATTTTACGGCGATATCGTGTGGGCGAGTGGTACTTCTCCGGTCATGCGGAGCCAATTCAACTGCAATGTTTAATAGCATTACCACTTAAGTTATAACCAAACAACAGAAACAATAAAAAATGATGCAAGTTTGGATAGTTTTAAGTTAATTAATGCGCATGTAAAGCTACTATAAAAATCTGAAGGTTCACCACTGAGACTCGACTCAACCTCACCCTTAGCTTAAAACAATGTACATCTATATCATGGATGTCACGTTTCGGGCGGTATGCGAATGGCCGGTGGCAAATTGTGGGGGGAATTGGCGATGGAGGGCCATTTGAATAAGCGGAGTAGCTAAATGGCTCCGATTTCTCGTTTATAAAAAGTGTATCGTTTGCACGGCAGCGTTTTTCTAAAATATGTTTATTCCAAGTAATAAACCACGATAATTTCTCTTTCAAACAGGCTTTTACTACGCGTCAGCTGTTTTATATTCGTAACCAGTACAATATGCTTTATGTGCAAACCATTATGTCGAAATGAACTCTAACCTCAACCTTGCTTTCCCTGGATTCATCTGCTTCGTCATTTTGAACTTGACCATACCATTTCGCTTACCGAAATATAACGTGATCCGGACAAAGAGAAAACCGTTTGAGCAATCCGCTTCGGGTTTGGACAATCATTTTGCTTATTAGCAATTTTAATGAGCACAATTCATTGTTTCTTAGACAGTAAAAGTAAAAGTCGAGTCGAGTCAAAACTCATTAGAACATAACACGTAATTTTTTTCCTTCTCAAGTGTTGTTTTACTATTTAGAGAAGTGTAGGGCTTGGGAAGTGTTAATCAATTTACAATTTCATATATTTATTTCTAAACGGGCTCACCAATTCTAGTGGCCTTTTCATTGCAGGACGGAGATACAAGTAGTCTCGAAAGCTACTAATTCCATCAGAAGAAGAGTAAAAAAGATAAACATCTATATATAATAAAACATTAAAGGTGTATTTGTACATTAAATAGGAAAAAGTCACAATGGAGTACTAATAATAGTAATAATAGTCGGAACCGATACGACATGGGGTTCTTCAAGAAGAGAGCTTAATCCCATTTACAGTACGGCAACACGCCTGTAGAACCTCGGGTCATGCGTATGTCTATGGGCGGCGGGAGTTCCCTACCACATGCTCGTTTGCACCTTATCCTATGAAAAAAGATAAAAAAACATTGCTAACGTGTTCTATATTTCCCATCTCCTCTCCAATAGGCTACTAGAGGACGCCGATGATGTCACATTACGGCAGGCCTTACTCCAGGTCAATAGCCAATCTGGTCAGGTTGGAGGCAAATAAAATGACGGAATGGTCTAATATAAAAAAATTGCACTGTGTAATGTAAAATGCCCATCAAACAATCTTATCATACGTAATTTGAATGGTTTGTGGTTGATTAACTATGTCTCCAGAACTGGCCCTAAAACGATTTCCTCTGCTAAAATATATTAAAAAATCGTAAAAGCATAATTGAAACAACGCACATAAATTTGTTAACTATTATAATGCCATCCGTATGTACCTCACGAGGAAAACTGTCTTACGAAACGAAACAATATGCTAAAACGATAAACGCGATTCACCATGCCGCGTAGTAAAAGGCGTTTTTCGGTCTAATAATTAAATTAACTGTTAAGTGGGATTACGCTGAGGTGACCACACGCCCCGTTTTCAACGGGATCGTTTCATTTTTCTTTCTGACGGAAGTAAATAGAATGGTTCCGAAGCTAGTCATACAATCTATGACTAGCTTCGGAACCATAAAGGCCATTGAACCTCAACAGAGCGGTTTTTCCCGCAAAAATGTCTTTCCCTCTAGAGATTTTTTAAGTAATTTTATGTTTTTTAAAGTTGCATTCTATAACTATGTCAAATTCCATCAAAATCCATGCAGATGTTATTGCTTGCACGAATAACAAACACGCATATAAACTTTCGCATTTATAACATTACTTACCGTAATACTGTAAGTATAACATATTTGCTGTTATACTTACAGTGTTACGGTAAGCTACTATACTATTAATTTACTACCGAGGTATTTTATTATTGCTGTGGATTGAACCGGACAGCAATAATAAAACGAGTAGTTAAAACTTTTAGTGCCGATACTGCTGACGCTCATAAACACATACATAACAGAGGATGACTGGTGCATATTAACCGGTGTCCAGTTTTGAGGCTAATAATTGGTCACTTACACATATGCTCTTCAGTGTGTGGAGCATCGCGTGTCGCAGCATGCAATAACTTTTCGTCGCAGGGATTTTGCGGCGGCATCAGTCGCAGTTGACTTTCAGTACACAAATTATACTGTTAGTTCACTCGCCCGACTTACGTACATGTCATACCGACGCTGTGAATTTTTTGTTAATTGTTGGATTTGTAATCGTTAATATCGTTGCCTCATCAGCCTTTATCGCTACATATAGCTGCAACTTTTTTTTTTATTGTAAAAGATGGCAAAAGACAGCCTTATCATGACTACCCACATAGACATTCACATATTAGTGTCATTCGCAAATGTGTTATGCTGCTTCCTTCTGCCCCTTCAATAAGGCCACTGGATTCGCAAACCGTAGCATACCTGTCACTTAACACACACAACTGGGAACTCTAAGAGTGCATGGAACCTAAACCCGCTACTTAACGGACGTCGGAAATTGATTTACAAAAATACAAAATAGACTATTTCATACCGGACTGTCATTCATATGTGTCCTTCATTGTACATAAACATATTTTTTGCAAAGCCAACCTTATGGGCATGATTTTAAGTTGTTTTTACAAAGTTATGGTTTACAAGTTACAAGTTTACGGTTTTATCCCCTGATCTAGCCTGACAGTTTCACTTTTTTTCGTAAAAGGTTTGGATGGTATTAACCATCCAAATCTGTTTATTAAATTTTGAGTAATAGAATAACAAACATTCGTACTTATCATATTACTACAATCTTCACTTTTGTTATACTGTTCGTACACACTTTAAGTACCTGCTTGCAAATAAATTTCACAAAATCTGATCTTTTTAAGATAACGCCATCTTTATGAATATAAATTGTATTTTTTATTGCCGCTGCATAATTCGAATAACGATAGGCATTGTGTCGTAAGCTCAAACTGTAAACTGTACAACCAAGCGGTACAAGCAAAATTTCTCATACTTAAATAGATACTAAGTTCATGATAAATCAATCAAGCAATCGGCGCCTTTCTACAACTACCGATGCCCATGAAACCACATAATTATTATGCCGATGCGTTGCTCTCCTTTCGCAAGGTAAGTAAGGAGCGAGAGGTACCTCACCGGTCGTGCCGGTTCAATTCCGTTGCATAGGAGGATCCCTCCTCCTTTGCAACATGGCACCACCTCATCCTAAAAAAGTTGCTGTAAAGACAGTATTATGTTTATTTTAAACTATATTTAATGACTACTCCATCCCGGTTTCGCATGGATACTTCACGAAATAATAGTAAAATTTAATAGATTTACAATAATACAAAAATTTATAAATTCATGGTACTGTTATATTATCGAAGTTTTATAATAATCTAAACATTTTGGGAAATGTTATATAGCCCATGGTCATCACAAATAGTGTAGTATTCTAATGGTAAATAATTTTCCAAATCGGTTTCGGAGCCTATTAAATGCAAACAAACAAACAAATTTTCATCTTTATAATATTAGTATAGATAAAAGTAAATCATGTCACTGGTGGATCTAACTAAGTACGAATCTGACGGATGACAGACATAAACTGTACGTGGAAACTCAGGTCACGACTTCTGAATTAAAACATTGTTATCTATCTATTTCGACTATTGAATACAAATTGATAATCACATAAAACCAATTCAACCAATTCTTGACCTTCTGTGGTTCAACTTTCTAGTGCCTTCCAAAATGACCTTGATTTTTAGTAATAGAATTACTTGACTTGAATTAAGCGTAGAGGAGAGTTAGGTAACGGGCGTGGACTACAGGCAAAACCATGCGCAAAAATTAATATTAAAATATCAATCGTACACAAGCTTAACCCCCTCCCTTTTTCGCAAACTTTCAATTCGCTCAGAATAAAAATACTGAGCGAATTTTAACTCCACTCTTTCTTTACGATTTATGATTATGGTAAGATAAGGTGTGAGTCTATGATCTGTTAATCTAACAATCGGACCATTTTATCCTGGCGGTCGGATTGTTAGTTAAATAAAAATTTAAGAATAGTATCAAGTTTTAAATACATAGCAAAACAGGCGTATTGTAAAATAAAGACAAACATTATATTTGCAATAACAATTTATTAATAAATTAAGTCGCGTAAATCAAGTACGCGCCGAAATCGCAAGCAGATTTTTAGTCACCCAAAAAAATTTATAAGTACTGTATATAATTTAATAGAAGCGACATACTTTTAGAAGCTTAACTTGCCGAAAATATAGTTTCCCGCAGCGTTCGGGTCATCTGACGCGAAATACTCCTTCCACAGTAGCTGGTAGTCGGCCCAGCTCACATTCTCCTTTCCGTTCGCCATTTTTGTGAAGGAGATCATTGCTTCTTCCTTATCGACACCAAAAGAAGCACCGACTGAGGAGAATTCATCCTCGTCGATTGCACCATCCCCGCTATCGTCCATCAAGTCAAAACTCAGCTTACAGTACAGACGCTGCCATTTCTCCAGCATGGACATCCACTCGTCCACAGAAATCTTTCCATCCTTGTCGTTATCCGCGTGACTCTGTAACGAGTCCCAGATCTTCAGCAGGGCCTCCTCCAACTCCTTGTACTGGAAGCTGCCAGCGGCCCAGCCGCGCATCTTGGCGAATCTCCTCAACAGCCTGCTCGAAGTCTTTCTTCTCGATGAAGCCGCTCTTGTTCTCGTCTAAGAACGACGAAAAGGCGTACATGAGCTTCTTCTTCCTGAAGTCGCGTGCGCTCTCTTATACATTAGTGTTAATTACTGGATAAGTTAATGTTATCAGTGGAGAATGATCAACACATCTGCATTGCCGAGATCAGTTAACGCCCAATATAAACATTTACGGTTCCAAAAATCCCATCCGAATGTATTTTATATTTTAAAATTCATTAGGGTTTTTTAAATTACATTGCACAATTCAAACCGCATTTCATTCACTGTGTCATCATCATCATTATCATTACATTACAGCCCTCATCGGTCCACTGCTGGACATAGGTCTCTTTCAATGAACGCGAAGACTACCGATCTCCTGCTGCACGCATAGATCTCGGACCAGCTGCTGAATTGAATATCTATTTTTAACGAACTGCGTCAGACGGGAGGTAACTTTTTTGAGCGTACGAGTATGTATGTGACTTCATTATTTTGTTCCCTGCAAATTTCCCTCCAAATTCACTGCAAATTTCCCAACACAATGTAATTTTCAATAGCTGTATTATTGATAACGTATATCTTCTACGCAAAAGTGAAAATTAATTAACATAGTCGTTGCTCGTTTTATGTAATGTGTGTAAGCATGATTACCGTATCACTTAAAACGGTTTTGTAAATAATACATATCTCTATTTGACAAAGATAAACGCAGTTATTGTGAGCTATTCTTAGAAGATACACACACACCATTTCGAAATTTTTCGTATAGCAGTATAAGTGTACAAAAATATATTTTGGTCCCGTCCAATTTTCGAAAAGGAATCTTGGTCCGTTCACTGCGGATGGAATGATTCGCGCGGGATAATTTCAGAATTCTTAATCCGCACGATATAATTTGCGCCCGGCGAATTGGGTTAAGTCTCTGCTGAAATGTCGTTCGGACTGTTAGTAGTCGAACGTGTGTGCTGTGTGACATCATGTATGTCCGAGTTTACCATAGATATCAGTAACAAATTAAGATCTCGATGTGGTTGACGTATCGTCGAACGAGGATTATGTTTGGTGCATATTTCTTTTAAAAGATACATAAATAATTACTTACTTTGTGAAATAAAGTACGCATTGTTTATTCTAATCAACACAAGTTTAAGACCCTTATCTAACAACGTTACACTTGAAGTACGTAGTTCTGGCTTAGACCAATGAACAAGCAACTTAGGCGAAAGATTAAGTAATTAGTTTATGTAATCGCACGCACTTAAGTGTTCAAGTTATGTAAAAAAATTTGCATAAGGTAAAGCCTTAACTTTGTAAATAATGTGCTATTCGTGTCAAGACTTGATTTCATTTGTGTGTTAAAAATACTTTCGAGAGTTTCATACTTATGGAGCAGAAACGCAAAGGGAACAATTAAGTTCCGATTATTATTATACAACAATAACATAATTCTTGTGGAGCATGATTCTGACAGTGACCTGGACAGTGACAGACATAAAATAAATAGCAATAGTGAATTACTATTTATTTTATATCTGTCACTATCTATGTAGTAAAAATCTAGCGTTCAAATCCTTGTATTTCATCTCTTTTGATAGCAATTACAATCCTTATTCGCTATTCTAGACGTAGAAAATTAAGATGCTAAGAATAAGTGATGTTAAGTAATAAATATCAGGCCAAGTGCGAGTCGGATTTGCCGGAGGGCTCCGTACCTACGAGGGAGGCACGAATATATCAAGTTACATACATGAATAAGTTGCAGTCTAATAACAGAGTTCCTTTTAAAAATAAACATAAGTTTGCGGGCATTGTGTAAAGGAACTTAAATATATTTGTAATGTCTTTTTTCTGTATATAAGTTTATAAACAATATAAGAACTCTGTTTCGTCCGTTTTGTCGTCTGAATTGTGTTACCTCGCGTCTTGCTAAATTTCATAATTCTAGGTCAACAGGAAGTACCCAATAGGCTTGCTGGACTGACAGACGGACACGTGGACAACAAAGTGTTCTCATAAAGGTTTCTTATAAGGTCAGGGCCCGGGAAACGTTTGAAAAGTATTGACGTTCAAAAAGAGATTTATACATTTCTATTTGGCATAACATATTTTGATCTTTTGAAGTAGATAAGGTTACGCTAGAAATATTTTACAAACAACTTCCGACTTATCTCTCTCAATTTTAGAAAGAAGACTACATGATATCTATCTTGTTAGTGACTGAGTTATAATATATAATTATATATCTATCTTTTTGGGTTTCATAGCTAAATGTAATTTATTTTGTGTTAGTCATTGTCCAATAGCAATAATCTATTAATACATCTACATACTTTGTAGAAATGGTTTATTCTCAAGCCAAGTCGGGGCAGATCGCTAGTACTTAAATAAACCGCGAAAGAGGTATTATTATAAAGGTAACATTCGCGTTAAGTTAAAAAAACGCTACTCTTCTTAAGAATATGGACGTTCAATTACTGTGAAGACTTTATTAGTATGAACATGGCAGCCGTGAAAACTATATATATCTCAAAGCAGTTTTCTTCATTATGTAACATGTAATTTCTCAAACAGATATTGTCATTACGAAGGCTATAATCACAACTTATGATAGTTTCCGTGCGCCGCGCTCCATATACTAATCACCGAGCCTGAGCTTCTGTGAGTAATCATACACTTCTGGGGTTCACAACCGGTGCGCTGTAACGTCCCAGTGCAGACTTTCCGCAAACTTTCCATTGGAAAGAAAACTTGGAGGCAGCAATTGAAACTGCGATGAACAGCAAGCTTGCGCAATAATCAATTTGCTCTTATAATACCAAAATTCAACCTAATTGATAGTAGTGTCTCTTTTCTAATCAGTAGCAAGGGGTGCTGCAGCCTTATCTCTAGTCGGTAGGGGGCGCCGTAAGCACAAAAACAAAAAAATGCTGCAACAAAAAACACGCTGCGAAATGAAAAAGGTTGCGAGCCCCTGGTGTACAATATATTTCCTTGTCAACAGCTGCCATAATAATGGGGCAGCTCCTACAAAGCTTTCATTATGGACGACTATTTGATTAGCCACTCATTCATCTGTGTAATGTCCTTTACCTTAAAGGCCGACAACGCGTCTGTAACATGCCCAGTACTGACAATGTCGGTGGCGGTCACTACTGGCCTGCTCGTTTTCCGTTTGCTATATATATAGTCATACCCTCTAGTTTGCTCGATAATCTCTTTTTAATATATACCATACTGAAAAGGTGAAGCTCTAATTGGCCACCGGAAACACAAAAACTGTACTAAACGCGACGGAGTAATCGTCGATCTGTTATTTGGAGGCTGTACCATGTGAGCGGGAGGCCCTCCTCGTCCGTTTGCCTCCTTATCATATACTTATAGAAAAATTCAAATTGTTAAATATGTGAAGCAATTCAGCTGAACAAAATATGTACACGAGAGACGAAAACCTCTCTTCAAGAGCCGTGTAAAAAAAAACAAAAATATATAATGATGCATTAGCAAGCACATCGATTTCACCTTCTAATCTTTTATTTAATTCGTAAGTAGCAATGAGCAACATAAGGCGAGGTGATTTATTACAATATCTACAAGTCATTCACTCTGAAAGTATGTTAAATCTACAGGTAACTGTTTTCTCTATGAATACGTACGGTTGGTCCATTATGTTGTTGAATATAAAAACTGGAACTATACAATAAAATGTATACGACATTTTTTCATTAACGCGACGGAACGGAAAGGAGTTTAGGTTGGGAGGCTGTAGGTAATTTCTTAAGCCATAAAGCAAATTCTATGTCTATTTCTACACAAAAACAAAGTCTAAACAAAAATGTAAACAAAGTCTAGGAATATTTTTATATTTTTCCAACAGTGGTTAAGAATGGAAGAGAGAGAATATTTTATATCTGCACTTAGCAGCAGGCTACTACAAATTGTATAACACATATTATGAACTGAACTAGGACGATAGGCGATGGTAACTGAAGGGGCTGGCTAGCCGTAAGAGTGGTTTATTTATACTAATAATATAAAGCTGAAGAGACTGTTTGTTCGTTTGACCGCGCCAATTTCAGAATATGAAGAATAGAACTACTCGCCCGATTTTTTTTTGTGTTGAATAGTCCATTAGAGGACCGGCTGGCTCAGTTGATAACGTGGCGGTTAGTCCGCGTGTTACGTCAGAGGTCGCGGGTTCGAATCCCACCAAGGTATGGATGTTTATATATGTATTATATGTATTTCTATAACAAAATCTTAAATATATAGTAATTTCTAAAATACATAAAAATATTAATTATATTTCCGTTGTCTAGTACCTGTAACACAAGATACGGTACTTAGCACAGGGCTAGGCTGACGTGGTGTGATTAGTCTACAGATATTATAATAATTATTATTATTTATCGAGGAAGGCTATAGGCAATATATCATGACGCTGCTCTAGTCCGATGATCTGTAGAGGTGGGAGAAACAGCGCCGCCAACCAGTAATAGGTCCCTCCGAAAAGAAATTACGCTAAGGGCTGAAGTTACGCGAGTGAAAGCGTGGGGTGACAATAGTTGCTAATGTTAAAATATTCTACATTAAGAGGGATCGTAGACACTCGCTAGTGAGTATTCGCTATCCGAGTCGCGACTGCACCTCAGCGCGCAATAAAAGCTATCCAATTAAATCTTAATTAAATTATTTACTTATATCTGTGATCTTTGGCTACCACCATGGGATAGGGGCAAGAGCATAATATGTAGGTATGCAGGTTTTTATGTCGAAGTTATCGTTACTTTTACACTCTAGCGTGCCATAAAGCTATCAGTCTATCAAAGTTGGTTCATAATTCACATCGAAATATTCTTCGCGTCATCGTGAAAATTTCATAGCGACGCTCATAATTTTTATTTTCATCTCATAATTAGTAAAGAATTCGTATGAAAGTGTGTCGGATTTCTTGGCGATGCAGGGCGCTAATTGCACGTAGGTGCCACTCGGACGCTCTCAAATGTATTTGGCAACTGGTCTGTGGCATTTACGTGTATTCCATCATGCTCGACATTACCTATCTGTCCGCGGATTGTTCCCAGCTTAGAGGGACAGACGAGAAATCAGAGCCATTTGGCGAATTCTGACACCCATTAATATTCCCATATGCTACCGCTGCCCTCCTGTACCCCACACCCTTCAAGGGGTTATTCGGAGATCTTGTCCGTGTAGCTATCACCTTTAAGGTGTTGTTGGTACCATTTATGAATAACCATTCATGAGAATAGGGTGCAAACGAAAAAACTGAGCCTTTTTACTACTACCGACGCCCATCAATATCCACATTACTATGCCGATGCGTTGCCCTCCTTTCCCCCTCCCCAATTGGCCACCGGATACTCACGAACCGCACGAAACGCGACACTGATGTCACTTTACGGCGGTATTATGTGAGGGAGGGGTACTTTTTCGGTCGTGCCGGCCCAATTTCGTTGCATATGTATGATGTATGAGGATGTAGTGTCATGCACTATGCATGTCACTGCCTCCTCTTATGCAACATGACACTACCTCTTCCTAAGAAGTAACTTGGTTACATCTGTGGGATTTGTCGTCTTAACTTTTCACGGATCATCCGCCACGGCGTTTATTGTACGATGAAAGACAAATAACGCACATTCTTTGAAAAATAGTTGTTAAATATTTGTAGGAAAATTAGTTATTGCGATTCATGTGAGAGATAGAGTCACAAAATGTCTATTAAACGTATATCGTTGTGTACACTATTGGTAATAGTGAGAGGCAGCTAACGGCGCGACCTGATTGAGGAGATACCTCGTGCTCATATGATACCGCCTTAAAGGTAATGGCCATGCTGCTTGCGATGTGTGAGTAACTGGTGGCCCATTGAGGACGATAGGATGAAGGAGGACAACAGACCTGCATAAACGGATGCTAATGGTCGTCAATTGTCACCAAATGGCTCCGTTTTCCCCCTACGCTTTATAAAAAACACACAGACGGGCTGGCTTTCTGGGTATCTCCATAACGTTAAAAACACACAGACGGGCTGGCTTTCTGGGTATCTCCATAACGTTAAAAACACACAGACGGGCTGGCTTTCTGGGTATCTCCGTAACGTTAAAAACACACAGACGGGCTGGCTTTCTGGGTATCTCCATAACGTTAAAAACACACAGACGGGCTGGCTTTCTGGGTATCTCCATAACGTTAAAAACACACAGACGGGCTGGCTTTCTGGGTATCTCCATAACGTTAAATTTAGCGGTGCGTTGATATAAGATAAAGTTAACAAATTCCCCACAATCGCATACAGTTACAAGATATCAAAACGTGACAAGTAACTGTACAAAACTCGAATCGTTATTACAAATGTAGCATTCAAAATTGGTACACTCGTATTTTCCGTTTATAGTAACAAACGGCGTACAAAAATGGTGGCAGCTTTTAATAGCGACCCACAAAATAAAAGATATAGTTACAGTTGTACGCCTCGGCCGGATAAAAGTGTAACCATTGTAACATGTTAACATCGAGCTGCCACAAGAACATGTTCGCGCCATGTTCATTTCAAGTATTTTGTAATTCACAATTTCTACGCTAGGACTTAAACTAATAAACCTGGTTCTCAGAGGTCGAAAGTAAATGTTAGATAATATATTTAGACTTTTATATTTTTGGGTACGTTTGTAACATTTATGTTGTCTTTTTTTACATATAGAATAGTGGGCAAACGAGCAATCAGAGGCTTTTTACGGCTACCGACACCCATGAGCATCCACATAATTATTATGCCGATGCTTTGCCTTCTCCCATCCCCCGCCAATGGGCCACTTGTTATTCACAATCCTTATGGAACGCGACCCCGTTGTTCCTTTACGGAGTTATTGTGTGAACGAGAGGCACCTCCCCGGTCGTATCGGCCCAATGCCGTTGCACAGTTATCCTAGGCACCTCCTCCTATGCAGCATGGCACTCCCTCTTCCTGTCTATGTCATTAGCGATCTCTTTATATGTGTTTATGATACGTTTAGATACGACTAAAGTGAACATGTCCAGGACTAGAATGTTCTTCAACTTCTTAGTAATTACATTAAAATTTATTTTTATTTAGTGTCCATAAGTGGTGCGACATCAGCGCAATCAAAGGATTTGGTTGAAAATATTGTTTAACTATGATAATCGTTCAATATTTTTTAGTATATTGAGGAACTCCAATACTAAATCTGTTGCTTCCATCCCATTTGCGAAGTTATTTTATGGACCCAATTGTTGAAATTAGCGTCATTTTCTCTTAAATTAAATTTTCTTTAAATCCTGGAACATAAAAATATTAATTTGGAACTAGTAGCTAAGAGGACGACAGCTACCGCCGGTATAACCTAACCACACCATTCTACATGTTGTGTGCAGATTAAATAAATCAGTTGTTACGACTGGGAACAGTTGGAAATTCATTTATCTCGCTCTCGCTATTAAGATCATGCGTCAATATACACCACACCTCTAAGTTAAACGAAGTTTCGTTACATTCGACGGAATACGAGCTAGAAAGTCCACTTTTAATAAATGCGAAGCAGATTCCCTGCTGCCAATGCAATCGACCCAATGGCTACACAGAGATCGAAGCGCAACGAAGTTCGCTTGTAGAACCCTACTGGCTCATCGATCGTCTATTCTTAAATGTAAATTATTCATTTTGCACTAGAACATTTTACACCATAAAACGTTTCACCGTCGCGCATACTTTTCATTCAAATTTTATTCTAACATTACGAAAGTTTACCTTACAATTAAAACATAAGTATAATTGTATAAACACACTCACCTAACAAAATATAAAGAAAGCGTAGATAATTTAGTGAGCTAGGTAACCATAGATCAGAGAGCAACACGGCACACGTGCAGCTAGAGAAAGTGAAACACAAACAAGAGACCTAACCGATAAGTGCCAGCTGCCTGACTGGCGCGCCGCCGAAAATGTAGCATCACGCATTTAACTCAATAACTATCTTCAATGAATATTGTAATGCATATATGAACAGGTAGTGCCATGCTGCATAGTAGGAGGTAGTGCCATGCATAGTGCATGACACTATATCCTCCTATGCAACGGAATTAGGCCAGCACGACCGGGGAAGTACCCCTCGCTCACATAATACAGCCGTAAAGTCACATCCTCATTGTCACGTTTCGTGCGGTTTGTGAGTAGCCGGTTGCCCATTGGGAGGGGGGAAGCAGGGCAACGCATCGGCGTAGTAATTATGTGGATGTTCATGGGTAGTCGTAAAAAGTCTCCGTATGCTCGCTTGCACCTCCATTTCTATAAAAAATGCATATCTTAATTTCATAACGGGATATTAATGTTCATCGTGAGCCAAAGTCTATGCTCGATTTATAGAAATATATTTGTAAAAATCCACTAGGATTTAGTTCAGTTTTTGTGTATAATTAATGTTCCCGTAGCAGATAGTCAGATACGGCGGCCATCTTTTCGACGGTTACGGATATTTGATATTATATATCACAAGTGGCGTGCGTAGATGTTCTTTTATTCTCCTATTCCGTTGGGGCGGTAATCTGACACGACCGAAGAAAAATAGGCCACAGGACAGACGGCTTGACGTGTTATCTGACGGCGCGGCGGTGTAAGTGTGTAACGCCGCCAACTTTCTGACTTCAGGCAGACTTAACCTGAGACCTCATGAACTGCGGTTTCATTGACAAACAAATACATCGAACAAACAAATTACTAAAATTATTTACTTGCCAAATACTTACATATCTACATCATGACATTGAATAGTTACACTTTTATTAAGGTAATCTATATATAGATGGAAATGTTTTTTTCCTTGAAAACAGAACCGATATAACATTATAAAGCACAGTCATTGGACGGTCCAATCATTAGACCCAGTAATACGCACTCATCGACGTTTGGCTTGTAACTTCGATGTTCGCACTCGACCCGATCCACTAGGAAGCGTTACAATCGCTGGCTCTCTTTTAGTGCGATAGCTTCCTATATGAATTCATCTATCTATTCCGCAATAGAAATGTTACAATATAATAATTAGGTCTTTTAGTTTATTGTTGATTCACGCTACTTTAGAGCTACTAGCGTTATTTTAAAAATAGAGACGTTTATAGCCAAATGGCAAAAGAAACACTTATAAATTCGTCATGTCCATCTACCACAGATGTTCTACTCGGAGATTGTGGGTACTGTACGTTTGAAATTTGGAACCTATGTGTATATTATATTAAGCGCCTCAAAATAAGGAACGAAGCGGGGGGAAAATTGTAAAAAAATGGGATTGTGAAATTTATCAGAAACTTGAAACGAAAATTGGTTGGAACAAAATTAGTTTGGTACTTTGAAAGCTATTGGATTTTTTTGTTTGCTGCTACGGAACTCGTCATAAGCGATTCCGACTTGTTCCTAGCCGGCTTTTTTAAAGACACAATACCAAATTTATGGTCAATTCTTCTCACTTCCACATTTATACAGACGATTTGCAGATCTATAACTAGTCTGAACTCGAACGGTTGCCCGAAGCTGTTACTATAATTAATAAAGACCTAGCATCGGTACCTGAGTGGGGTAAGGATCAAGGTCTGAAATTGAATCCAATTAAGTCGCAGGTTATAGTATTGGGCAGTCGGTCTCTTGTTTCGAGAATAGACTGGGCTTCCGTACCTCCGGTGCGTATCAACGGAGTAAATATAACCTACCGTGATTATGTCAAAAATCTTGGCGTTTACATGGGCCAGAATATGCCTATGACTAATCAAATCAAGGAGGTAAGTCGGAAAATTTTCTCTACCAGGCATTCTTTGCGTTGGTTACATACAATACACGCTGCCAATTCCTACCAAAATAACGCCGCTGTATGTCTTTTTTTTTTCTCATCTCGATTATGCTGACGCGTGTTACCCTGATCATACTGAGCGACCACTTAACAGACTTGAGGGACTCCAGAACTTAGTGATAAGATTCATATATTCTTTGCGAAAATATGATCACATTTCCGATAATCGTTGAAGGTTCAAGTGGCTGTGATTCGTTTTCCCGGAATACTCTATTCTGTCGCTGCTATATACTGTCTTCATAGTCCTAAAGCACCACAATACCTTAAGCAATTTTTTTGTTTACACTTTTACATGTTGATGACGATGATCTGCAAATGTATGTATGTTTTTATGTACGTATGAATGTATTTATTTATGTAATATGTGTAATTATTATTTATATATATTTATTTCATGGATATTTATTATAATTTCATAGATTTATTATAATAGTACCAACCTAAAGCCATTTATGTTTTATGTTTATATGTCACTTTTCCATTCTGTAATGATTCTACTCCGTAATATACTTATATAACATAAAGGAAATATACACTTGTATATTTCCTTTATGTTGTAGTTGTCTGGTAGAAATCGCTACTGTAGCGATAACACCGCCCTTGTGTACACTAACTAGTATATAATTTTATTTTATCACTTCTTTGTGCATAGATATTATTATGTAATATACTTTATTGAGTGCACAATATAAAGTATATTTTCTTTCTTACCTTCTTTCTTAAATAATAATGTTCTTACTTGATTTTCTGTGTTATGCTTGCATATCGGTACGTTTATATGTCAAATTATTTACTCTTAACCTAAAGAGATTCATAAGAAGTATGAATGTCAATGTCTCGAGTTTACGCGGATGTTACTCATTATAATAAAACTACTTAATAATTAAATAAAATAAACCGTGATAAGATCCGTAAAGGTAGTTTTATTGTAATTAATGTCGACATATTCCGACTTTGGTGTGTACCCCACACATTAATATATGTAGAAGATTAGATAATAAATCTAATCTAAAACGACATTAAATTTACAATTAATTGAAAATAGCATGGATGCCTTAATTGAATTTCAGAGGAGTTTAAATAGTAAACTGAGCCTGTAAAATTTTAGCTAATCGTTGTTTAAGTGGTTTTTGTTATATAAATATGCACCTCCTTAAACCCGGACTTCTCTAAGTGATCTCACTTAGACCTAAGAACCCTGATTATCTTATGTTCAAATATATGTACAACACAACAGCAAGTAGATTTACAAGTCTTTAGAATAGGGATCAACTACCTTACTAAACTTTATTTAATTTCATTCGCGTAATTCATATAAATTTTCAACAGCTGTTTCATCTCTTACGCCACAAAATTTACAACAATCCTTTATTATCTGATTGATAAGGTCATGAAAGCCGTCTTTATACTTTGATTAATAAGTGTATGTTACTAGCTATATTAAATTGTATAATTTCAACTGTAAAATTTCAAATGTATTACATTATATACGAAATATGCAACTTAATTGGTGATAAAGATTAATGGCTGTTTGCTCTATTCTAACTATCGACACTTTTGGAAACTGTAGATAGATAGATAGATAAAACCATCAATGGATAAAGTATTAAAAAGGGACATAAATTAAAAAGGGTCTGGCTCAGAAATTATACAAACCTTACATTGACAAACTCAGCAAGTTAACATTTCTGTTTCCTGTCTTTTCCTTCCTACTAAAGCTATTTTATTATCACCATCATCGATTTATATTACCGTAAATGGAAAAAACTAATTAAATTCCTTAATAATAGTATTATATCATATAAAAGAGAGCCACTACCACAGCATATAGATTCATGAGAAGTATGAAGCTTTACGATGGTTTCTTAATGGTAAATCTGTTAATTAACACGCTGAATGCCAGACTTTTCTACGACACGTTTTCGGCTCCCAACATACATTTACAGTACAGTACACGAGATAACTCGTAGCTGGCACACACAAAACAAATACAACACATGCTGCCGAACTATCTCGTATGCGATATAAGTCGCATTTTGGCCACACTTATTAAATGTATGATCGTGTGCCTAATACGAGTTAACTCGTAGTTTGTCTTAGTCATTTTATGCATTTAACTGTTGTCTATTTCACTTATGATGTTTTAGTGGTTTGAATCTTGCATTTACGGTTTCACGCCTACCTTCGCTAAATTAATTTAAATAAAATGCCTCGTTATCAGCGCCGGCACCGCACTGCAGTCTCCCTCGAAAATATTTTGATTTAATTCCTGAAACGCAAAATAAAGACAGCGTCAACAGAAAAACGCCTACATTATCAAATGATTCTGCTGATATTGAAGAGAGTGTGATTGAAGAGAGAATGAGCATTTTTCTTTCTGGTGCTTGGTCGAGTTTCGCTCACCGATAATAGACTTTCGATGTCTAGTGCCCATTCCACGTGCTGACTTAGAGCACACCCACTGTCGCTTGTACACAAGAGCAAGCAAGTAATGCATCACGTTACAAGTGCCCTGTTATAAATGAGAACCCCGCGCTCTGTGAGACACCATACTTCCGTATGTATACGGTGTACTCACGGACATTTATTATTATTATTCGTAGCATATATTAGTAATCAGAGCTTTTACTTTGATTTCATTATCTTTGATTTGTTTTTACTATTAATATTTATTAATTTATACTATAAATCTTACATCGTTATAAGTCAGCTCAGTGTTAGACTGCCAAAACACATTTGAACGAATGTACCTATTAAAAAAAGGTATTTTGTAATGTAACTTTTTTTAAATATGGTTTTTGAATTAAGGGTGCCAAGTTATGTTTTTGACTCAATCTCATTCAATGTGTTACTTGTTATTTCAATGTGTTAAGGACTAGGTTATAATACTACCGGAAACATTAAAAACTTCATGCGTTTCACTCTATATTGACTAACAGTCAGACAGTAACGCCCGTTTGCAATATAGTACTTTTATATTTTGGATTTGCGTATATAGGATAGAGATTTGACGTACTCGTTTTTATACTATGATGTGCAAGCAGGAAATCGGAGCCTTACCCTTACCTTTTTTTCTGTGAAGCGGGGTAACGCATTTACGCGCCTTCACCGGCCCTGGGTGGGGTCCAGTGCCGTGTGGGACTCGCGGCACATGATAGTACCGAATACCCGCAAAAACCACCGCGGGTGCCATCAGTGCCGCCCTCGGTGAAGTACCCCGGAGCAACAAATCTTCAGGCACCTCTAAAGCTAGTCAGCCCCCTAAGGGACCAACTCCACCTCCACAGATGGGGTTGCCCCGCACTACAAGACAACCGACTTTGGGACAGTGCAATGGGGTGAGGTTCCCATCCTCGCCCCTTGCCCCGTGCGCAAAAGCGCCACCACCTTTTGCTCTTAGGTCCCTTCTTCTCTTAAGAATGGTACCGAGAGTTAAGCCTTCTATTCTTATAAGAGGGGTGCAAAGATCTTCCTCAGTTCAATTGGCTTCGCCTGGGTACACCCCAGGCTACTACGCCCCACCGACACTACGCTTGAATGATGGTGTCCCATGGCTCCCTCCTTACCCTTAGCCTACTCACACCGAATAGACATTCGTATTTTTGCCGATACGCCTTGTCGTCCTTCTTCCAGTGGACCAATCGTAAGCTCCATACGATGATATGTCAAATCTAGTCTCAGCTGCCGCGTAATACAGGATATTGCTGGCTGTACGTCGATAATTCACCTCAAGGATAGGTATTTATGATAAGAAAAACGTCACATCTTCAACCCATACCAACCAGACACAGACATGAAGATCTATGTCTTAATGTAAAACTGCGACTACAAGAGTTGTGTTAAACCGTTAGGAACGAACAGTACAACACCAATTTTATGTAAATAACCTTGAACGGATAGTAACTCATTGCATATTTAATGGGCACGTGAATTTATAACATAACTAGCTGTGTCCCGCGAGAGGTCTCAATTGTGTTATCGCTGTGATAACGAACAGTTAGTATATTTTGGTGACTATTGAGGCTCATAAATTTCCGCACAGCAGGAAGTCATGTAGGTACGTTGCCGCACTAAACGCAATTCTCCTGAGGGGTCATCTTCTCACGAAGCGCAGGAATCGCGCATCATCACGAAACCAATGTATGTAGGCGACACGTACAGGTCGAGCCAGCTCGTGGTCGTAATGCAGCGAAAGCCCCGTCTCACCACTTACAAAAGCACTCTTCATGTTTTACTATTAGTGTTTGCTTTCTTATGCCTATAAGTATTCGTCAACAATGACGCTAGTTCGATAATTTTTTTCTTTTTTTTTGAGTCTATCTAAAGCCTCTGTGATGGCTCTTGCAATTAAGGACCGGTCACCATGACGAACTTCTTCATAACCACTGGTAAAAGTTAAGTAGCTTACATTTTCATTCATTTTATATGAAACGAGGTGAATAAGTTTTTAATGGTTTTATTCAGGAATATTAGTTTTTCACTTTTTGGACCTTTATTGTACGAATTCGTGAAATTTGGAAGAAAAAAAAAGATATATCCCGATTTTAACGGTTGAATAAAACGGCTGTATCCTTTCATCGCATTAATTTAAAATTATTTTTTGTGTTAAAAGATTGAAGAGTGCAGACAAGACTTTTAGCTTGATCCCTTCTCACGTTCTGGTGCAAAGTATTGAGCCTTAACTGATATACAGACGGAAAGAGGGAGAGACAGGTCACACTTTGAAACCTAATAACAACCAATTCAACACGTGGTTTGACCAGGTTTGCGTAGCTCTAGACAGCCACTTCCAAGTTTCAAGAAACCATCCATACCGCCGTGAACAGATTGAATTGACGCATTCATTTAGAAGATGGTGCACACCTGGTCAGATTTCGAGGAGGACAATGCCCTATATACAAGAGTAACTCTCACTCTTCCTAAAAGAGGTAAGCTAGTCAAATGGCTAGCCGATGCCAACGCCCATAGACATGCGTACAACCAGGTTGTTGGTGATCCGTTGCCCATCCCAAACATCCGAAGTTTTACAAAACGTATGAATCTACAGCTGTACAGGGCTGATTCTGCTACAACTCGTCAATAGCACTGCCTCTTTGTAATGATGTGATTTACGAAAACAAATTCTTATTCTGTTGTTACGTGTGTGTATCTTCCAAACTTTCTATCTGATAATTAATGTTCATTTAAATGTATTGAGATATAAAACTTAATTTAATGTTTATGACAATTGAAAATAATATAGTGGCTTGTGACCGTGTCATATGGCTCCCTGTGGGGGTGGCCTATATCCAGTATTGCACCACATCCGGCTGATGATGATGATGAAATAGGCCAATTAGCGATATAATACAGTAGTTACTTTGGATAAGATAGACTGCCTTGCGGTCTAGTGTTAAGTATGCCCAATCACAGATTGAACCTTCCACGCAGGACACATTATAATGTGCAAGCGCGTGCGCAGACACAAGTGCAATCTATTTGCTCTTTCTCCTACTCCAATGGGACGACACCAATTTCTTGCAGTTTTTAGATTGAATTAAACATCCAAATAACTATCTGGTCCGACCCGTCACCTCGTTGACACCCGGGGTTGAACATGCTTTCCTCCATACACAAGACTGTTACGACTTTAGGACTATTCGGTCATCTACAAACTACAGGTAGTCCTGATGTAGCTAGTAGACCGTAACCGATTAACAAGATAATGCTCTATCCAAAGAGGAAAAAAACGAAAGACAGAATACAATCCAACCCTATCCGGATAGGGAGTGTGTCAAGATAGACATTTGCATCTCCTCCTGTTAGTCCTCTTGAATATATGACAGCCGTTGTATGTGAGACCTCTTGAATCAGAATTTAGCAGACCTCACTGCCCAGGAGCTACATGCAGCTTATGATATGCAATTGTTGGGTCAATTAAAATACATATCCAATAGTTTTGCTATCACCAGCAAAATAAATAGTCTATCCACATCCAGAGTCTTAAATAACGTGTGTGATATTCACATTCTCACAAAAACAGTTTAATATTTGTTTAGGTAATATTTTTTATCCAAATGAAGCTCTAACGGAATATTGCTGCCTACTATTGCGCGGTCTAGATATGTTGTATACTATTATTGAAGTTTTATTATTAATCTAATATTAAAAACATACTATAAAAAGTCTCAAACTCACCATGGTATAGACAATTGCACATAGATCCACACTAACGAAGATGAAATCCAATAAATAGATCAGAAACTTGTTAAAATTAAAAAATCAAAACACAGTCTGATAAATCACAAAAAAACATTTCATTCCCGATTTAAATATCGCGCTCGAATCTCGAAACGTACGTAGACAATATTTTCTTTTTAATTACTCAAATAATTTCACGCGTGAATATGGCGTGTGGAGCCGCAGCGTGCCGTCTAACCGGTGGACGATGGTCAACTGTAGTTACTGTAAAACACGTAGACTCAACGCATGAAGTACGCCGAGAGAATCAACTCATAATTGCATTATAACGCAAAAAAGTTTTATAATATTGCGTTGTGAGCTTAGTTTATATGTCGATTAATAAATAATTTTATGAGCCTTAGACTGACACTAAGGTTTTGTTATAGAGTACCTTGCATACTTACATAGATTTATTTCACATAGTATATTAATAAAGGTAATATATATGTCAGCAGACACTTCCTCTGATCTTTCCCCCCACACTTTCCCATCGATGTTACTCCTATATATCCTGGAAAGACAGTGACCTTTACTTGTGATCCTTAACTATCTAGGATCCGCATCGAATAAAGTTAGAAGAACAGAGGAGGATCCTCATACTTCCCTTTCTAGGATTGCTTTGACATATAGAGCCAAGAAAATAGATGCCAGACAGGTTTGACTTCATAGATATTCGGAGGCAAAGACACGCAGATTACAAATGTGCCCCAACCAATCCTTCCGCCACATGGACTCTTAAAGACGACACAATATGCGACAGAGTAGCGATCATTCAATACGTTGTACCGGATCTGAGCGTTCGACTTCCTCGGTCGTACCGTGTCGCGTTGCTGACAATACAACAATGACACTACCTACACAAATTAGATACTGAAATTGATATTTGTACATCAGAGGACTCATGCCAAATGCATATCAGAATGTTTGTTATTTATATATAATTGTTTAGTTTAAACGCTGTTTAAATGTACAGCTATTTTCATATTCGTTATGCCCTAACACACTTTACTTTCGCAATAATGAGCTGTAATTATTTTATAAAAGCCAACGCTGTTATATACAAAGAAGTAGTTTTGTTACAAAATATAAACAAAACGTTACAAAGGTGATAAAACTACTTTTTGTATCACGTATTTATCCAACTTGCAGGGCGTACAAATTTTCCCGCGTAATCCTATTGGTGGGCTTCCTCGATAAAAATCATAGACTATCTAACACTTTTTCAGATAACACCAGTTCCTGAGTTTTGCGTGTTCGCCAAACAACAATATAAATTACAGTGCCAACGGTTTCAACCACGTAATTCTGGTCTTATTGCTGTTAATTTCACGTTAGATCCTATCACCATCCACAAAATATTAAAATAATATATAAAAATATCATCAAATATATTTCCGTTGCCCAGTACCTGTAACACAAGTCCTCACGGTACTTAACACGGGGCTAGGCTAACGTGGTCAACCGGATGACGTCCACTGCTCCACATAGGCCTCCCTCATCATCATCAGAGCGCCATTAGCATCCAGCGGTTCATTTTGCTTTCTCCAAGGCTCTTAATTGTACCGAGGATCTCATAGGTTCCTACCTGAAGGAATATACGAATAAATTATAATCTTTAAGAATTTCTAAAAAATACGAAGACTTCTTGTGCCTGGTATAATGACTTTGCAGCTCTATCCTAGGGATGCAGCTGGTTTTTTTACACTATGGCAAACTATGATGAGTAAGAAGACATCGAAAATATTATAAATAGGTAGTACGGCCAGCATCGCCACATCCCATTAGAATAATAATAATATCATATCTGTCTAAACAGAGATAGAAATGATATGCAAACTCATTTTATTAAGTTAGACTTATGTTAAAACAGTAACTGTTAAAACGGTTAAGGCAAATAAAATAAAACGAACATTATATATTATAAATAAATTACGAAATATCATAACGTTATGGTTTATCAATTTATTTTTGTTTTTAATATTTATGAAGTCGCCATATTGTGTAAATCATTTTGTTGTGAAAGTTGACGGTGATAATTTGTCTTTTCGTACACAAGTTTGGAGTTTGAACCGTGAAAGTGTTCAATGATTAATTTATTTTTTTGAACACATCTTAATAACACTATTTTATTATATTTTTTATTTGAACACATCTTAATAACACTAAACTTCGTATGAATTAACCATATTTTTTGTTGAAGAAACTAATTGCACGGAACTGTTTTTTTTTTTAAACGAAATAATTATTTATTTACATTCGTATGTAAATTTTATTATCATTTTAATGTGAAATAATTAAAGAAAGAGTTATATGTTTACAGACTTTTTGTTTTTATACAAAAAATCGAAACGATAAATCCTTTTCATATATCGTTATTATCTTGTTTATTATGTGTTTAGACAATGAAAATTTAACTGTAAAGTTAACACTGCAATTTGCTACGTTGCACTAAATACTTAAAATAATCTATAATTATTTATGACTAGCAGTCCGTCCCGGCTTCGCATGGATATTTCACAAAACATGGCAAAAGTTTATTGTTTTCCAAAGATACAAAAACTTAAATTTCGTTTTTTTACACAGAAAGGCATTTGTCAAGATAGTTAACCAGTACGTCATTAATTCTTGCAGCTATAACATAAGGAATTACTTTGATATGTTGTCATGCCATTGGATATATTTATAGGAGTTTGCATAATAATCAAGACATTTTAGAAAATTTTACATAAACTGTGTTCGTTACAGATAATGTGGGATAGATTCTGGATGGATCCCCACCAGCTCAAGCCTTGTTGTCGCGGTGGGCTCTGTAGCCTGGGGTGGTCCGAGACACCTCGGGCGAAGCCAATTGAACCGTGAAGGTGGCAGCTCTTTGTATCGCTCTTATAAGAGGACGGGACTAAATAGCAGGAGGAGTAGCCGCTCCTTGTACCCTTCTTATAAGAAGAGGGGACAAAAGAGCGTGGTGGCGGTGTCTTTGTGCGCGGGGCGAGGGGCGAAGATGGGAACCTTACCTCATTGCACTGTCCCAAAATCAGTGGGGTTGTTCTGTGTTGCGGAACAACCCCATCTGTGGAGGTGAAGCTGACTAGCCCGATGGTGCTCTGATGATTTTGTTTGTTGTTCCGGGGCAGCTCTCCAAAGGCGACACGGATGGCACTCGCGGTGGTTTCTATTGGTATTCGGCTCTAAAATGTGCCGCGAGCCCCACACATCACTAGACCCAGGGCCGGTGAAGGGCGCGTAAATACGTTTACCCGCATCAACAAAAAGAAATTTCAAATGGGGCCGGTAGTTTCGAAGCCAACTCAATGTAAACAAAATAGCAATCGAAAACGTTTCCTCCTTATGACATTAGTATAGACAAAATTTTAGTTAAGCTTTTTTTCGCAGGGAATGCATTGACACGCTACCGCTCTTACTATGTGGTGTCTTGTGGGTTTGTGGGACTCGCTGGTAAGCCGCACACCTACTAAACATCCTTGGTATGCCCCTTGCACCCCCTTTAAGAAGAGAGAGGACAAAAGAGCAACAAGGAACCCCATTGCACTGTCCCAAAGCTACTGTTTCTTTTTAAATGTGGAACCAACCCATCAGTGGAGGACCCCATCATCATAGTAACAATGTGGTTGTTCGTGGGCCTCAGTAGTCGTAAAACTGCCTCCGATTGCTCGTTGTATACTATTAAAAAAAGAAATTTATATATAAGATTTTTATTTTATATATATATATACAACCTGGATAGGAAGATAAACATCCATGATCTGGGAGGGTTTTGAAGCAGATACCTCTGGCGCAACATGCACGGCTTACCCGAGCTATGTTACCACTGCGTAAGCCGGTCTTCGATATGAATACAGATAAGAACTGTGTAGAGACTCATTCCGCGGACGGTTATATCGTTTAATATGCACAGAGCAAATCGTACGGCCCCGTTATTGTTTATGCTAACTGCAGTCGACGCTCGTATCTGGAACGTTTTTCGATTCCGACCAAGTATTTTAAGATATTCAAAACAATAACATCAAACTGATTAAAAAAGTTGTAACGGTGGACGTGAGTCGTGACGGTTAAGTATTTTTATAGTATAGCAGGGTAAACGAGTAGTCAAATCCAAAAGACCACTAACCAGATCAAGCTGATATTTCCCATACATCTCGCTCCAATTACTAATTCTGTTCTGTCCCCGAATGCTATAGCGGATGATAGGCGTGAGCCCATGTTATGCAAGCGAGAGATGGGAAAGGTTCCCATAGCCCTATTTTGATTTCACTGCTAAAGGTGGTTGGTTCAAGCCTGCACGTGGCGGTTGGGCTCAGTAGGTATAAGGGATGAGGTTGGGAACCTCACCAAATTGCACTGCCTCAAATGTCACAGGAGAGGGGCAACTCTTCTGTGGAAGTGGAGTCAGGCCCTAGAGGACTGACAGCCGTCGATGTGCCCTGATAATTTGTAGTTCCTGGACACTTCACCGATAGCGGCACTGATGGCACTTGCGGTGGGTACTGTAGTGTAGCACCATAATCTACGATTGAAACCATAAATCACTGTGACATGAAATGAAAAAGCAAATGACTGTGATATGAAATTATAACGATTCCGTTTTTGGCAAATGCAAAACGGAACCCTAAAAATATTATGAATTCACATTTAGTATATATCATAATACCTTATGAATACAGAAGTAAATCAAAACAGCGCTTGGCCTACTTTCGTGGGAAATTAACAAGTGCTTTGTGCAACAGTATCCCCTCGTGTGCATACACGTCATATATTTGCTACGTCTTACACAATATCGATTATCGCATAACAAATGTGATCCGATTCGGCCGATCCGTTGCCTAACGTTAAAATATTTGCTTAATTGAGCTACACTTATCCTAGTTTTTTTACTGTTCAATGCTGACGAAATTGTCCAGTGCAACTTTACCGGTTACTATAAGACACGTCGGGCGACGGTCTAGGTGATATTGTGGTCGAAGGGGGAACATTATTTCGTTAACTGTGTGCCAACATTAGTAAATCTAATGATAGTAGTGATAAATATACATTTTTTATTTATTTATTCCAAAAAAAAATATAACAAACATTTGTGTTTTACAAAGATACTCTTGCCAAACTGTAAAATTCAAATGTTACAGAACCCTTGAGGGCAAGATGTGCTCGTTTTTTTAAATGTTTTCCTATAAACACAAATTCTTTAATCAACTTGACATAACGACAGGTATTGATCCAGGTTCATCTCGGGGCATGGTAGCATGGGTGCTAGCCGAGTCCCGGGTCGAGCAAATTGTTTAAGAAAACAAAAAACCTACCCAGTGGGAGTATGACTTGGAACGAAGGGCGGGAACCATTTCTTTCTTTCAATTATCTAAAAAAATCCATTTCTTTTATGGGTGCCTCCTCAGATAACTATTTGATTCCGTTTTTTTTAGTATTTGTTATTATAGTGATAACAGAATTACATTATTGATGTTTTAAGTTTTACATTATCTGTGAAATATTTTAGTGTCTAGCTGACCCGGTTCATGAGATACAACCTGGCGACAAACGGACGGACGGAAGGACGGACGGACGGAAGGACGGGCAGACGGACAGATGAGTTTTAGTAATAGGGCTCCGTTTTTTTTGCCTTTGGATCCCTTAAAAACGAAAGCATAAAGGAAAACATAAAATTCATGTGCCATATTCACTTTTACCCCCCTGTAACTTCGAAATAGATAATACCATCTATAGTTAGAAATTCTCAAATTACTTAATATTTGAATAGCATATCGCACGTCACAGTTCTGTAATTTTGTCGCTGATTAACTCACCAATCATCATATATCCAAACAATTTCTCTTAATGAACTGCTTTATAAAAAAAATGGACACAAGCATGAAGGAATGTAGTCTCCGGAAGGGAGAATGCCCCTCCCCGAGAAGTGTCGGCTTTTCGCGATCGTTCTGATGGTAACAGTTCCGGATCTGCAGCTGGCGCAGTTACCGATTTCCCCCAGAGGTGTCAAGAGGTTTATTCGCAAACGGAGACAAGAAAACAAAACCGCGTGCCACGAAATCCGCAGCAGTTGTAATAGCACTGCAGCACGCAGTGGAGAAAGGCGTTTCGTACGCTGAGGTTTTAACCAAAGCCAAATAAAAGTACACTTGGCGGCACTTGAAATACCCGCGGTACGCAGACTGGCGTTGACTAGAGCCCGCATCCTGGAAATACCCTTGCCACAAAATTAAAGGAGGCTCTCGGGGCGATGTCCAAATACTCCGTCCTCAAAAGTGCGCAGGGCTTCGCTTAAGTGGAATGGATGGCACCGTGTCAGTTGACGAAATTTTAGATGCTGTCACTCGTGTAGGCGCCCGTCCAGTAGAATCGTTTAAAGTGGAAAAATCCGCAAATGTGGACGGGGCCGTGGTACTGTATGGGTAAAATGCCCTGTTGAGGCCACAATGCGAAACGGACCGCAGTAGAAGCAAAGTTCGCTTACAACACACGCTTACAACACGGGCATAAGCACGCAAGCAGGGCAAGGGCATTCACACGCTCCTTACGGCGTTGCCTATGCTGCAAGCGGCAATCCTGCGGATCATCGCGTGGGCAGTAATCCCTGCGAAAAGCCCACTCGCAATCAAAATAAGAAGAAAAGCTCGCTGACAGGAGATTCCGCTTCGTCGTCACTTCCTGTTGCTAGGATAGTGGCGTCAGAAGTCGAGGTGGAGGACACTACCGTCCAATAACGGCTCCACTAAGGACTTCTAGCGTACTACAGACGAACATGAATCACCGTGTCCAAGCGTAAGATCTCCTTATACAAACGACGACGCAGTGGTCGATAGACGTCGCTGTGATCGCGGAAGCATGCCGTATTTAGTCCCGCAATGGCTGGGTGGGCGACATTGACTTCGCTGTTGCTCTTGTTATTAATGCCCCTGCAAAGTTTGCGTGGTGCCATGGGTTCGTAGCGTGTACTTTAGGCAGTACGACAGTGGTGAGTGTTTGATTGTGACCCGCAGGGCAAGCAGTACAAGTGGATACGGAACAAGCTTCGTCCCGGCGCCCCACCGCTCACGCAGACTTTCCCGGTGCAACTCCGACAGGACGTGGTCACCGCTCTATTTCCGTCGCGAGGAGAGTGGTCACCCCGAGAATGGCAAGACGGTAAACGTCCATCATTCCAGAATGTGAAGGAAACACAACCACCGCATTTACATTAGTAGAGCTTGATATGGTAGTTACCCGCATGCGGTCCAAGAATAGAGCTCCGGGCCCAGGCGGCATTCAGGACGTGCTTGGGTCGTTGTGATAGTTTCCTTGAAGGAAATCATTCTGCAATATGCCTTGTGCTAGATTGCTTGCCCAGCCGATGGCAGAATGGCAAATTGGTACTTATTAGGAAGGATGGTCGGCCCGAAGATCATTCGTCGGCCTACCGCCCGATCGTCCTAATGGACGAAGTCGGCATGTTATTAGAAAGAGTCACTTGGAGAGCGTTGGAAGCAGACCTGAGTGAAAGCCAATTAGGTTTTCGTCTACGTCCATCGGCCGACCATCTGCACAGTCGCAAAAATGAAAGAATTGAAAGACCTAGCTGAGGAGGGGAGTTCCCGGGGTTGGGGTGATTGTTATGATTTCTATAGACATCTCCAACGCTTTCAACTCCCTGCCTTGGGATACCATCCGGTAGGGGCTGCGATTCCACACAGTACCGAGGTATCTGTCGTATGGTAACCGTAGGTTGTCGTCCGGCTCTTGTCAAAGTGACATTGTTCGTACGTGCTGCGCTAAAATATTTCGAGAAAGTGGTATTTTGTCTACCTTTCGGCCTAGTTAGTGTTGTGTTGCCTGCAAGGGTTATAGTGATCTTAGTAAGAAATTAGTTTACGAAAACAATGCGTTTTCGTAGCTAAAAGTTATTCGTAAATGCAAAGTGCGTGGTAAGGAATTTATTATTCTACCCACAACCTGGATACAAACTGCAAATTTTTAAGTTTATTTAGTGAAAGGACACGTAAGCTTAACATTAAGTCGTTATTGTCACATTGTTAATTTTTTAATAATAGTTTTAAATATTTTTCTTCTTTAACATGATAGAAAATATGCACTGCAATCTGTTAGCTAACAGCAGCACTTAGAAAGTATTTTGCCAACTTAAAATTTAAAGATTACTACTATTTGGGGGAAAAAGAACGGTATTTCTAGTTAGTGTATATTTATTATTATTTTTATTTGTTTAGTCATGTTTTAAAACTTGATAGCAGTAGGATAGTAGGGAGTAGGTGCTGATATGGTGGATGATGAGGAGGGGTGACTTCGGCAGCTCTTTGAGTCTCAGGAGCTTCAGGAGCTTATGTCGATCGGCAGGGAGGTGGGATTCGCTCTCAGGACATCCCTTGCTTGGACTCCTCCGCACGCATTCAGCTTACCGACTGCCACCATGGGCCTAAGTGCGGAAAGCGCGCGGCCTCATAAGAGACCAATTACCTCGCCCGAGGAAGAGCAGGAACGGACCAGGAGAAGTGAGGAGTGCCGCATAGTCTCGCGACCGGCTTTTGGTACCTCCTGTTGCAGGGATCCTTACTGCACCAACGGACATCGTAAAGCCGAATGTCAATCACAAAGTGAGTGCAGCGCTACGTGCAAGTGTTTTAAGCGCATAGAGACTTAGAGACTAGCACTCGTGTAACCGACTCTGTGACTTGCCCAATTCGTATATAAGGGAAATATTATTTCGATAGAACAGCTCAATCTTCAGGGAGCGGAGGCTGCTAAATCTGAGCTGCTTGTTATTACCAGTGAAATGAACTTAGATTTCGTTCCCGTTCAAGAATAGTATAACTTCGGGCATAACAAATCTGATTCAGTGTGGAGCTACTCCGAAAGCTGGGATTTTGATCAATAATGAAAAGATTGCGTTTACGGTACTGCACCATCTGAGTTCCGAATATTGCACTGTCATCCATATCGATTACCAAGAGCCAGCATATACATAGCCTCTGTATCAGTATGGATATGACATAGCGCTACATCTCAAATACCTAAGTTATGTTCTGGATTACCTAACTGGTAATCCTATACTGATTTTCGTAGACAGCAATGCGCATTTACCACCCTGGTTTTGTGAACGTCGTCAATACTCGGGGCGAGAGCGAGACACAGAGTATAGATGTAACAATAATTTTTTGAAACTTAAATATTTAAAAAAAGAATTGAAATTCTGTGTTGAAGAAATATCACTCTGTTTTCTTTTGGCGATGGCGAGGATGGATATAATTGCGATGGCTGGCGCTATCTGCCATCGCCAAACTATAATTAAATAGTTTTTTCTCTTCAGCCGGGTACCTACATATTCGTATTACAATGCACGAATTAATATTTCATTAAAAAGGTGACATCATTATTTATTGCCGACGCGGTGTTTCAATGTTATTTTGATGTCAAATTCTATTTAATTGTAACTGAGTTTATATCTTGCCTGATTTCGGTTGGCTCATGAAACCAGGAGAATGGGAATCTTATTAGTTGTGTGTTCCTTTTCAGAGCTCTACTACTTTTAACTTTTATTTTTCTTTCTATCAAGACCGATGTCAACAGAAGAACCATCCTTTAGACTAGCCTTTCGCGAGAGAAGGGTAGATGGGCCCTACTTTCTATCGACGCTATGTCTACTCCAGGAAATCAGCAATCGAACTTGCCTGCCTGGCTCATGAAACCAGGAGAATGGGAATCTTATTAGTTGTGTGTTCCTTTTCAGAGCTCTAGTACTCTTAACTTTTATTTCTCTTTCTATCAAGACCGATGTCGACAGAAGAACCATCCTTTAGACTAGCCTTTCGCGAGAGAACGGTAGATGGGGCCTACTTTCTATCGACGCTATGTCTACTCCAGGAAATCAGCAATCGAACTTGCCAAGCAGTTTAGTGAAATCATTACGTAAACTGCCAAAAGATACCTTGGATATCGCAAGGATGGGGAGTTCAGGGGCTACGTATGGTGGAGTCCGACTCTGGACCGTCTGCGCCGTAAAGTCAAGAACGCACGACGATATTGGCAAAACTTGAGACGAGGAAAACCCACAAGTGATATCTCACTGCAGGAATCCCTACGTGTAGCCAGACAAGAATACAAAGTAGCCATGAGAGACGCTAAAATTAAGCATTTTAGAGATATTTTCGAGACGGGAAACGAAAATTCTTGGGGCATTCTTTTGGCATAACGAGCCGCGACTGGTAGATCTCGCCCTCCGAAGAAAGTTTTCATCTTTAATTTTATTGACGAAGGCCTACAGGTCATGCAGCAGTGCGGCGCTACCAGTATTGGCCGGTGTTCTGCCTGCCAATCTGAAGTTTCTTTGAGCGGGACGCGTGTAAAAGGAGTGCGCGGGGCTCAAAGGCAAGGAGCGCAAGAAAAAGAAAAACGCATTCAAGGACGATGACATCTCCACTTGGCTGTCACGCTGGGCCACGTGTGCCGACGGGAGGGAGCTGTACTGTTTCTTTCCAGAAGTAACAACACGTCTGGCCTATTAATGGGTGGACTTGAGAACGTTATTTCGCAGATACTAACAGGGCACGGATGCTTTAGAGGTCGCCTTTACAGGATGGAGTTATGTAACCTGCCATCATATCTTTGCGGTCATGAAACTGAAACCAGAGACCATGTACTGTGGGAATGTGACTTGTACAAAAACGAGCGAAATATCATGTTGGACGACATCCAACGTACGACAGTTTGCCAGTCTATTACCAGGATTTGGTCGCAACGGAACACAGTTTTAGGCAATTGAGGACGTTTGCGCATACATGGCACGCGAAGAGGAAGGATAGTAACGACGTAGCTGCATCGAGATAATAAGGACTAACGAAACCGATGACAACTTCAGTCTTTGAGGTTCAGGCCCCAGAAAGGGGAGAGTCAAATAACGAGAGCACTTAAATAATGTGTAGGAAGTCAGGAATTGCACATTGGGGAACAGAGCCAGTGAGCAAACCCCCGTGCGTCTCCCATGATTCGCTCCGTATACCGAGAGTTGGGTAAGAGCAAGGGTGGAGGTGGGTAAGTATCTGTGCAAGATCATTGCAGTCTATCTATCTTCGCGCAATGTTGGCTACCCGACGCAAGATGGAGGTTGGCAGATAAGAGAACTTGTGCGTAGTGTTCCACAGGGATCGACCTTCGGTCCTCTCCTGTGTAACATTGGGCGCAACTGGTCCCTTCGGGGTCACATCCTCCATGGAACGAGTGTACTGTGCTATTCATATCACACGCGGGGAGACAAACAGAATTCTTGCGATGGCAACAGTCACCCAGGTGGTTCGTCCACCGTTACGCTTTGGATCTAATATGACGTACCTTGGCCTTTTCTTGGTAGCTGATGGACTTTCCGAATTCATTTCGACCGGATGGCCATGACAATTTCGAAGGCTGCTGCTGGCTCGCCTGGCTTCTTCCAAAATTGGGCGGGCCATGCCTTGGATGTCGCCGGCTATTTCTAAGTACTATCCGCTTAATGGTACGTACGAGGCACCAGTGTGGGCGGTAATTACATCCTTCCACAACCGTGTTATATTGCGCAGGCTAATGACCTATGATCACGAACTATGACCATTCGGGCGGTTCGCGCCTACAGGACGATCTCACGAGATGCGGCATGTTCCCTTGCTGGTAGTGTTCCATGGGTCCTCGAGACTAAAGACCTAGCCGAAGTCTATTGGCAGTGCGCAAATTGACAAGAGGTCGAGGCACAAAATCCGTCACCCTAGGAATCGCGGAGATGGAAGAGGACCGGTCGGGAAATCTTCATTCGTCTCTGGGAGGAGAGACTGGAGACAATACGGGACAGCATCCAGTTGATTACGACAATCAAGTTCAAATCGGAAGTTTCAAGTTCGCTCTCATTCCACCTTACACAGATTTTAACGGGGCACAGCTGTCTTGACCGTCATCTGTGTGAGGTGGACGATATCGAACCAACGCCGTCCTGCCACCTTTGTGGTGGGGCTCGTGGTACGGCTCGACGTACTTTAGTTGAATGTCCTACCTATGAACAAGAATGGACGATTCTCGTTGCTGTGATAGTAGTAGAGCTCTCGCTGCCAGCATTAATTAGATTTATGCTGAGAAGAAAAGAAGCTTGAAATGCAGCCGATCGCTTCGTGAAAAACACTATGAGGTACAAGTGAGAGGCGGAACGGCTGAGAGGAATGGAGCTACTGGGAAGTATCTGAAAACCAGTCCTCGAGAGGTCCCAGGCGAAGGCGTGAAATGCAAGTCATGGGTCTCAAGGTGACGGCTCGGAGAAGTCGTCGCCTGCTCAACAAGACCCGAGTTGTCGGTGTCCACGTTTAGAGAGTAAACCTCCTGTGATGAGACCCTAAGGGCACCCACCGGTAGAGTCGCGGTCGTTGTAACGTTGAAGTTACATATTTCAAACATATTAATAAAGTAGACTAATAAAATAGTCTAATTTATTAATGAAATGGTTCTTAATATCTTTATAAACAATTATTTACCATGAAATCATCTTGAACAAAGTATAATTAATATCAACTAGTTATTATTTACAAACAATAAATCAAATTAAATAATATACCTATGTACAAATAAATCAAAAACAATGCAATGCGTTATTTACGTTTCCGTTCTCGCGATTTTGTTCAAACCAATTTTTACAAAGCACCGAATGAGCGGTCTTTCGATTCGCATTCGAGGAATTCGTCCTTCGCTGCAATTCAGACAATACGTGTGTTTTTTCGGAGGGACTTAATACTGGTTGGCGGCGCTTGTCCAGCCTCAACAGTTCGACTGACTATGTAGATTTTTGTGTCTTCAGGTTTAGGGAGACGATAGGAGGACAGACCCCCCTCTTTTCCAGCAGATTGGAAATTGTGGGCGTACCCTATAGTAATTGTTTTGGGACCGAAAAGGAGGAAGCGGTGCCCCTCTAGTGGGACGGCGCGCGCACGATGCCGTTTAAATTGCGGTGTCGTGGATAAGGATAATTGAGCTCGTTTAATGTTTGGCTTATCTGAGGAGGCCCCCCCCCCCCTGACGGAAAGGGTCGATTTGCGCTACAAATCGGCATAAGCCGTATTCTTAATTTATTTATTATTAGAGCTCTCTGGAGTCGCGTTATTTTATTTCTACCAATCTAAGCTCTCAACTTACGGATTCGAACCCGGGCTCGTTTCCGTAAGCGGTGTGTGAGTTTGTCGTTCTGTCAGTCATGTGTGTTATAACTGTGTCACTATATGTAAGGTTTCATCGCTCGACCGGTACGAGGATTTACGGATTAGGTCCCTAACTTCGTCAGAGAGAGCTAAACGGTCCTCTGGGACGGTGGAGATCTCTCTTGACGATTCTCCTACTTTTCTAACCAGTAGTGCGGTGACTATGGATGATGCCGCGATAGCAGCTAGAGGAGAGTCTATACTGTCTGGGATACTCGAGTTCACTCGATTTGACGTTAACTAAATTATCTTTTAGTCATTCATAGTCGATTATCTTTCTCTTTATTTTAATATTTCTACTAAATCTGTTATCTCCTATTTCTATTATAGTTAAGCTCATGTAGCGCTTCAGCCGTCTTGATGACGAGTGTAATATTTTTAACCAGTGCTATATCGATTGTACTCGTTGAACGCATATACCCATTATTGTTCGGAGTATAATGGGTTGGGATATACGGAGCGTTGATGATGATGTTACGATCATCGACATATTTCCAAAGGACAGTCCCGTGACTGTTGTCATATCTATTGTCCCAGGTCACGTGGTGGGCGTTGAGGTCCCCAGCTAATATTATTGGGTCATCTGCCTTACCTCTGGTCATCGTCATCATCATCGCCGTGGTCATCGCTTGTTCCTGGGCAGGCCGATAACGGACTGCACGCTAAGACGGCGTGCACCATTGTCCAGTCGTCGCTATCGCGTTTAATTTCAAACGCTCAAGACGACCCTTCGCTTCACGTGTGGACGTACAATCATCGCACAAAAGCCGACGCTTCCGTGACCAGGGGAGTGGTCGGGCAACGTGGCAAAGATAGACCCCTGCGTAGGACATAGACACCCCGACCCACACATCTTTTTTAATAAATTAATTTCTTATTGACTGGTGGTTTATATTATTTATAAAATAACCACAATATCACATCGTATGCCACCGCTTTGCCGTGGCTCCTCCATTGGTGGACGGGTAGGAACACCGCTGGGGTTTAGTGGGTAGGGGGAGCCTCTTTTCCGACTGTCGACTCCCACATATCCCCCAGGAACTCCCCGACCGGGGCATGCCTAAATACATTCCCCAGCGGAAAGAAAACGTGGTGTGATGAGTGCACATGTATTTGTGTTATATTATTATTGTATATTATATTATTTGTATAAAACTATTAGGTACTCACCTACTGGATAGGTACTTTAAACCTAAGCAAGCTATAGCGATTTTGTCCTTACTTCCTTGTAGGTAAATTTTAGTTACTAGATGATCCCATGCCCTGTATGCCAGTACGTAGGTACTTGCATACAGGGCATGGGACCTAGGCATATACCTACTTATGTGTCGGATAACAGGCACGACGGGTTACGCCTTAAAGACTGACGTAGACTGGCAACCAACATACAATAGTATTCCTTTCACCCCACTCTCGTGGGGTTACTAAACTAGAAGCAATTAGATTTATTGAAGTATCAGCAAGCATTAGCAGCGCTATCTATGAGCGAGTACTACTACAATGCCAGGTTTCAACAAATCTTTTTGTAACAACCCTATAAATATCATAAATGCGAAAGTTTGTAAGTGTGGATGAGTGTTTGCTACTCTTTCACGTATTACTGAATGGTTTTTGGTGAACTTTTACAATATTATATCGCTTATACATCAGAAGAACACACATGCAATAGAAATAATAACGTTTCCACGTGGTTTGGCCTGTAGACCACGCGGACGATATCACGGTTGACAGCTAGCATGAAGTATCTTCTGCGCCCCATCTTTAATTCTAAGTTTTTTTCTATATGTTTGGACGCTCATAAAAATACTTAGTTATTTTCACCTTCTGAAAACCAACCCTTACACTTTTATGCACATACAATTATTATAAGGACTCCAGAACAATTCATCACAATCATAAAGGAAAGTCCATTATACCCTAACTATACCTACACGACATCTCTAACGATTGATGCCGTTCGCGTTCTATGGCATTTACATAATTTTACGTTTATTTAATTACATGCTTTAGTTCAAGCGTTTAACCGCCAGTGTTGAACAAGGGTAATATTTTTCGAGTGCCGCTACTATAGCGACAACTCAATCTGTGCTGTGGCTGGAATTTCTAACTGAGAGAGGTTACCAACATAAGCTACAACCTAACAAAGTGTAATAATAACTAACTAACTATTATTCTCTTAGTCTGAGGGACGCCTTCCTCGTAGTAGACAATGGGGATAGCTAACGCGCGATAGCTAGTGGCCTCGACGTTCTCATGAATAGGTCATTATAATGTATGAAGATTGTGACTGATGTGCATTACAAGTAATGTAACTGAAAGCATACAAACATATTTTAACTCATTTTTATTTTTCTACATAATCACCATCAAGTTCGATGCACTTTTGCCATCTCCCATTTAAATTATTTTGACCGTCGAAAACAGTGATTCTTTTTTTAGGTCAAAATTTCGTCTAACTGCTGCTTGGACCTCGTCGTTTATCGAAAATTTTTGACCTCTCAATTATTATTTTTTAGGTTTGGGAACTGAAAGAAGTCTGACGATGCCAGATTAAGTGAATAAGGCGGATGCGGTCATAGTTCAACGCCACAATTGTAGATTTCAGTGGTTGATTGCACAGACATGTTAACACGAGTGTTATCTTGATGAAACAGGACTTTTCTTTTGAGCATTCCTGGACTCATTCCTGGACACATTCCTGGACACATTCCTGGACACATTCCTGGACACATTCCTGGACACATTCCTGGACACATTCCTGGACACATTCCTGGACACCTTCCTTTTATTTCCACTCTAAAACGTAGTAAGACACAGTAGTCATTATAGTCTGACCCCTTTCAAGATAATCAATCATAATCACACCCTCCGAGTCCTCTGGGACTCAGTATTCTGATAATGAAGCCTTATTTGCCGACAAAATCGCCTTTGCCTTTTAGGGAATGGTGAATCAGGTTTACTCCACTCTTTTGATTGTTGTTTTGTTTCTGGCGTACAGTAATGAATGATTGTAACAACATGAACGAATGTAACAAACCGATTCAAAAAATCATCTTTGCCGGCTTCAAGTAACTACAAACAGTCAATCGCGTCCTTTTTTATTCCGCTGAAAGCAGTCGAGTATACACCTTGTGGAAACCCAATTCATTGACTATTATATTTGAGTTCGTTCATAAGAGATGTCTATAATCTCGGCTATCTCTCTAATTTTTACTCTGCGGTCTCTCATAATGAAACCAAGTACTTTATTATATTTTCTTCAGTAGTGGACGTCGAAGGCCTTCCAGAGCGGTATTCGTCTTTCATACTCTCTCTGTTATGTTTGAATTCAACTATCCATTTCTTGGCGGATGAATAAGATAGAGCAGACCTCCTAAGGTACTGGTCATATCATAATGGATGGCTTTCGATAATAGACCCTTCTTATGGAGGTACTTAATGACGACACGCTGCTCGATTTGCTCCATTTGCAGTAACTGTGTCCGATTGCTTTGATGTTAATAATCGCACACGTTTCGAACTTCATGTAATTAACAAGTCGGAACTGTAGAAAATAATGTAGGTAGATTTGATTTTAGACTTGAATGAATCTGTATTCGACCGAGTACTTTTCAATCCACCCTCGTACATATATTACATTACTGAAAATCATTATTCAATAACCTCAAAATATTGATATTGTGAATTTCACTACGAATTATAACTACTACGGCCTACGACACTGCTGGTTGGCAGAATAGCCCGAGCCGACTTCGGTTAATTGCTGGGGTCTTTTTCCTTTACGAAAGAAGTCCTCCGCGGTTTTATCAGCGTACTCCAACCCCAAAGAGAGAACTTACCCCCCTTAGAGGTGAAGTTTAGTAAATAATTCTTAACCGGCAGAAACGACGAACTTAAAAAATAGGCAAACAAAATTTACATTATATTCTATGACGCCAAATTTAAACTTAATCGAACCTATAGAATTTGTGTGAGGGGACCTAGATCTTTCTCTGCCGTAAATTTTTTCAACAGTGCGGTGATAAAGTTTTATGTTTTAAAAGGGAAAACAGCAGTCTGGGTAGACTACAGCAATCTGTCGAAATGAAGTTACGAATCCCGATATGATGAAAAAGAAAAAAAAAAGTTTTGAATTATCGGCGCTTAAAGCGGCAGATAGCAGATATGGTAAGCATTTCCTCTGAACGCGTTTTTGAGATTTTACACCATTGTTTGCGGATGAAGGCTTTGCGCGCGATGGGTGCCGCGTTTGCTTACTAATAAGCATAAGCAACGTCGAGTGGACGATTCGTCAGTGTTCGCCGCTTTTTAGGCGTGATACTAACGAGTTTTTGCGGCGTTATGTGACCGTAGATGAAACATGGATACATCATTATACTCCTGAGACAAAAGAACAATCTAAGCAGTGGACAGAGAGCGGCAATGATGCCGAAGGAAGCAGAACCGGTTTTGTAGCGAATGATGGCGACTGTTCTGGGATGCTCGAGGGATTATTTTAGTGGATTATATGCAGAGAGGAAAAACAATAAATGGAGAGTATTATGCAGGCTTGCTGCAGAAATTTTGTGAAGAAATCCGAAAGAAGCGGCCTCATTTAGCCAAAAAGAAACTTTTATTCCATGACAACGCACCTGAGTATCTTCAGTTGCCAAACTCCATGAATTACGGTTCGAATTCCACTTATTCCCGTAGAAATGGTTAGGTGGCCGAAGATTTTCATCAAGTGATGAAGTCATTGTCGCCGTAGACGAGTATTTTGAGGGGTTAGAGAAAACATTTTATCAAACTGGTATAACGGCATTGGAGAAGCGCTTTGCTAAATGCATCGAGGGAGAAGGATGTTACGTTGAAAAATAAAATTATTTGAAATAGATTATTAAAGTTTTTCTTCGTCGTTTCGGATACCTCGTACCTGCGAAATTTCAAGTTTGCAGGTGCTATAGTGTCTAAAATTCGTGATTAGTCAGAGTGATATTTCGCTTTTATACTCGTATATAGACTAACTAGCAGAGCCCCGCGGGATCACTCCTATTAGTCATACATAGCATGATGGTATGTTTGCCTATAACCTGGATGATTAATGGGCCATCAATCTATATCAAAAAGTCTAATCTGACAGATTTTTAAAATCGTTCGAACAAAGAAACAAAAAAATCTCTTATTATATTAATAATATTAGCATAGATGTCGTTTTCATATTTTTAAGAAGAGTAGTTAAGGCTAAGGAGGCTAATTCAAGGAGGCTAATTTGTATAACTGAATATGGATCCTAATCGTGACCTTGAGATGAACAGGGCTTTTGTTATACATTTAAAATGTATGTATAAAATATTGTTAATGTAGTCAAGTTTCCGGGAGCGAGTAACAACTTTAAAAGAATAATAACATTTATTTAAATTTAAACTTAATTAAGCAGTTCGATAAATTTGGATTCTAAATGGTTGTAACTTATATTAAGGAGACAGCGGAAGAGATTTAGATGCTCTACCTGAATGAATATTGTGTTGAATATAAATTCGATCGTTAAGTCAAGACGTTACCGGTTCACATGGAACATAACACGCCTGTGAACATAAAGGATTCTGTTTTGCACTAATCCTTATAGTAGGGATGGGCGAGGCTGACATGACTATGTTGAGAGAAATAAAAGAAACTCGTGTTATTTATATTTTATAATAATGTAAAAATAGATTTCTTATATAAATATTCGATTGAACAATATCAGAGGACATTACACATGTACCTATTTACAATAACTCTAACATTATTATATGATCTCCGAGACTAACGCTTATTTTGATTATTATTTAATAAAACAATACATCAATGGCACTCGACGCCTAAAATATTTCGATGTTATTTCATCAATAGCTACATATTTACATTTAAATTTAAGATTCTAATAAAAATATTTCATTCGTACAAAAATATAGAGATTATAAATGTGGTATAGTTTAATAACAAATGCAACTTAACTAACTACTTGCATCCCTAAATATAATGTAACGTTACAACATTTCTAACTAAGTTTTTGAACTAATCTTTAAGATATAAACTAATATATGTTTGAGGTTATTTTATGTACTTCAATATAATCGTTTAGGTACTTGTACGCGTTATGTATTTTACGTTTTATAACGATTCTCACACCGTTTGGGAATTTTATTTCACTATTTACTAGAGCTCTGAAAATTATCGTATCTCTGAATTAATTTACACTTTCTTTATCTGGAATAGCTCCACGGGAACATAATTTACGCACTAAAAAAGTGTAGCCAGCGGCCGTAAGGACTTGTTGCCCGCGTAACATATACAAAGGAATTGCTTTAGACTATAGATATGTAATAAATAGGTAAACTTCCATGACCTGGGCGGTGTACAAACCCGCCAATGATGAAGTTAGCTGTGTTTATACAGATAATATAGATATCTATCGCCAACTTACCAACATCTTTATCGGTCATAAAAAGCGGTGTCTCTAAACTTTTTTATTACAATTATATGTATTTTGCCAGTATCACAATTTTCAATTTTATATTAACTCTGTAAACTCGGTCCCTACTGTAAAAAATGTTTAAAATGGGATGTCATTAAAATAATTGATATAATTTGGCATTTAATCAGTAATGACCGACACAAAGCCGACATATACTGGCAGCGGATATTTTCAAATTGGCAATAAAAATATACATACCTACACACATTTTAATTTCTTTTTTTATCATTGAAAATGTTGACTAGTTTTTATTTTATTAGACGATTATTATTATATTATTAAAATGCGCGACACAAATAAATTATATTTAGCTTTCATTAAAAAGTTATATAAACATAATAAAGAGTTTAGTAAAAGTATATCCCAATCTGTGTAAGAATCGCCAGAAGTTATAAATAAATTGTTCAAGTATACGAGATGATAATATGGTCATCTTTGGCCCCGTAAATTTTCAAAATGATGGAAGAGACGTAAATAATACTTTAGTGAAATAATTGTGCAATTATTTTAAAAATACTATTTACGCTTTAGGTATAAAACATATACTTCGTTTTCTTATTCATGTACATTCAGATCTAAATGTTATTAAGTCTGTGGTATTTATCTTTAACATTCAAGCGAATAATGTGGTAAAACGTCGCTATCAAATAATACTTTAATACTTATACCGCGACTTAAACTGTTTGTTTCATTTTATTGTCAAGTTTGGTTTACATAAAATTTCTTAAAATTACATAATGTTATTGACATGCGAATAGAAAGCGTAATATTTGATTTTAATTTCTATTACAATATTATTAAAATATGACATTTATTTTAGTGAAAGTCTATGTTATTATATTAAAGAACTATTTTCGTAAAGAGGTATAAGGCGTTTACTTTCTAAGGATTGTATGTCTGTATTTTTACTTGAAGATTTAGTATTTTTATGTATTTGACATGCAAGATGCACACTACACTTGTTGACTACAGCTTGTTGCACGGCTGACTTGGGCATTATTACAGTGTGATATGCTTGCGTGTGTCAACATATACATGCACTATAGATGGAACAGACACATCAGCTGTCTCTGACTTACGTGTGTCAACATACACATGTGTCATAGACACAACGGCTGTCTGGCAGGGAGATCATCGCGATATAATAATCCCGACGATCTATTTTGTTGCATACATTCTTTTATTAATAAGGAGCTAGATTTTTCTGTTCGAAACGACCGCTATGTTTTTTTTTTTTTTTTGGGTTTGAAGAGAAAGGGACAAATCCGGTACCGCTTCTCTCTTATTCTAATCACCTAGGTTAGGCCTTACCGACAGCCGAACGTCTTGTTTAATCATCTTTAACACAATTAGGAGTGCCTGGCGCTTTTTATATTATTATGCTCTGTGGTATAACTTCTACGCAGATATTTCACTATTGCTATATTTATTAGTTGCTACAGACTTAATATTACTAGAATACAGCTGAGGAAGACTTTATTGTTTCCTTTCCGAGTACAACAGAAGTGGGTATAATGGAAACCGACCACAATCTTTTCTACATCATAAAGGTACGAAAAATATGGGATTATTTTCATTCGACTTCATTTTCTTCTCTCTTCCTTGTTTTATTGGAAGCGGATATACGGTGACTGTATCGTGTTATCTGAAAATATAAAAACACAAATTAGTATCTAGAACGGGGCACAAACATTCCCTGATTATTATGAAAATTAAAACGCCATATATTCCTTTTCTGAGTACCTACTCATAAAATAGCACCTGATAGCAAAGAAGCAGCCTTTAGGGGCCGTCGCCCGTCACAATTTGACGGTGAAAAGACTCGCGCACGGTATTCTCAGAATACCTAACCGGTACGATAGTGTTCTTGAGCTAGGCAAATCGCGGATCGTATTGGGATTAGTCGCTACTCTAAAGATGATATTCGGACCGCTCGAACGTGTGTGTTGTTGTCTGACTTGACGTGTGTCCTGGTTGTAGTGTACATTTCGCAGTCGTATCTGTGAGTTTATTTGTTACTTTATCACGAAAACACTATACGGTCAGTCACACGCAAATGAGTCACAATCAGTTAGTCATTTGAAGAGTGTAGCTTTCTGTTAGTGAAAGAATTCTCACAAAATGAACAGCATTCCCAAAAAATACCCGTTACAAACAAACAGAGTTAGGAACTTTATCCCCTTATAATTAGTATAGACACACAGAACACGCATCGTTGCTAGTCATCCACCTTTTCATTAATAAGTTGACAACACAACGATAGAACGGAGAAAGTAAAGTTCGAATGGCACCTTCAAAAAGATGAATCAGCTATTCAATAAAGATTCATCGATTCAATCAGTGTAATCATCAATTTAGCGGTGATGATGTCATTGCCTCGTGGTCAGGTGGTGAGCAAGTTCAACCACGTGCAGACCCGGGTTCGACTCACGTGTCGGACCAAACATAAAGACTTAATGATTTTTTTATTTCCGAATTAAATTTCCGTAGTCGGAAAATTGCGGCCCTGTGCCTGCTACGGTTATATCGGGATGCCGTTAGCTGTTCCACCGGACAGTGGAAGGACCGAACAGATTGTAGGTGAGGGCAGTAAATATAAAAATCGACCACCTTTAATAATGCTCACCTAATCTCTATAGAAACGAGCCACCTGCCCAGGTTGCAAGTGCTATCTATTCCCTCACCCTACTGTCCGATGGGACGGCAGTCCGACACGGCTTGATACTCGTGATCGGTTAGAGAGAACTCCCTGGCATGTCCTACTTACTTGCTAAAATATGAACTAACCTCGGGCCGTGCCTCATTCTCATCATGTGTGAGGGAACCTCGCGGCGCTCAAGTTCATCCGAGTTGAGCTGCAGACCCGCCACCAGCTGCATGATCTCCCGCTCCTTCTTCAGCTCCTCGCGGCCTGTCTCCACCTGGAAACAGTTAACACTGAAGATATAATTCTTGCTTCTAGATACAGGTAACAGTAACATTGAAGAGGTGTTAACGTGGACTGTTATAGGATATTTTATAGTATCAAGACAACAGATACATTACCGAACTCCTTCTAACACAGTTGGGTAAAAATATATAAATAATTTTCATTATGTACGTAAATAATGAATGCCAATATTATTACATGTTATGAGAAATCGGAAACTGCTTATCCATAGTTCACCTTCGTTTTGGTCGTCAATAATTATTAATTTATGAATAGAATATATTAAGAGTGATTAGAAACAAATTCCATATCAGAATAGCGCCCACTACTAGGGCCCATTCCTAGATCATGATAACGAGCAGCAGCCGTTTCGGTTTGGAAGTGTATTGTGGGTGTTGATGATGACGGTATAGTTAGTCTGAACGTACAATGTTTTACTTCAAGCATCACGTATAAAAAAAAAACATGTCAAATTTCAAAATATGTACTCGGACAGTATGGAATTCCCACGAGCGGTTCAGTGAATCAAACATGTTCGTTGTTCTCGACGGTGTGGTCCAGCTTTGGTGTACCCTTTTTTTATGAATTTCCATACATGCGGTAATGTCAACACACATTCCGTATGCTACTGTGGACCTCGTCAACACAACAATACATAAAAACTAATGCCTAATTATTTTAATTAAATTTTGAAAACCTAATTAAATATCGTGTAGTGATAATAGTGAGAAATGTGCTAACTTGTTATAGGTATTCGTTTCATAGACCCTAGTGTTGTGTCCGTGTGTGTTATGAATGAAAGTGAAAAGTAAGAGAGTATTCCCTGCCTCCAAAGAAAATTAAAAAAAAGCTTTCTGCTTCGTCTTTTCTTCTGTGAACGTACTGCATGTCCTGAAAACTGTTATATAAGCTTTTCTTCAGACATCTTTTTTTGTAGAAATCGGAGCCTGATTACAGGTACCGCCCATGAACATCCGCACATTTACTATGCCGATGCGTTGACTTATTTTCTTCTTCCCCCAATGGGCCACCGGCTACTCACACCAAACGCGACAACAAAGATGTCACTCTGCGCCGGCCTCATGTGAACGGGAGGTAGGGCGATGATAATTATGCGAATGTTAATGGGCGTGTGTAGTCGTAAAACGCTCCCATTACCCCCCCCCCCCCCATAATATAAAAACGTACCTCCCCGGTCGTATTACTAATTATAAAGTTTAAATAATTTTTAATTAGGAAATCATTAGCGACACCTGCAGTAGCAGCAGCGGCAAGCTGAACGTATGTATCGCTTATTATTATTTGTTAAGTTTAATTAAATATGTTCAAAGCTTTGTATGTGGGTATGTTATGTGTGAATGAGAAGAAAGCGTTTATTATTTTATCTAATTCGCGCAGCCAATTAACCGGCCCATTGTTTGGTTTATTTCAGTTTTACGAGCGCAGTCGACGCATTGTTCCGTTTGCTGTTATCTAACTGTCGGAAACGTGAAATTGACATCCAGTCTGTCTTTTAAAACTTGAATTTTAGATTTGAGACGACGCCCTGTGGAAAAGCGATGTGTATTTCGGCCTAAAAATCCATAACTTTTTGAAACGGTGAAATTTTGCACAAATATAAAGTAGTATATAAGATTTCAAATGATATTAATTTTAATATACTGTAATAAAAATCAAAGTCAAATAAATCTACATAATGATGTAAAATAATTTTATTTCTTTACGAGCTATTAAAACTATCTATATATCACACTTTAATTGTTCAAAGAGTAAGTGTATTATATTCATTGCAGTTAAACGACCCCTTTAATTATCACTATAAATTCGTAATAAATAAGAAAATACATTAACGCTATCTGAAATTTTACGGTGGTGTGCATCTATCTAGTTGATAAAAAATTTCACACGTATAATTAAAATTGGGTGCAAAATGATAAATACTATATTATCAATAAATTATTCATAATAATTTACAAAACGCACCGAAAACATTAATATATAGGAAAATAAATGAACCCGCAACAGATAGCGGTTCTGCATACACATAACTCCGAAGTTCGAAAAATTTCGCAGCTAATTCTTACAAATGTATTTTATGGATAACCTGGCTACAAATCACCACCGTCAAATACGAAGACATGGGGAGACGTGAGTAACACCGACAAAAGTCTCGATAAACTATTAATTAGGTCCCTCCGAAAAAAAAAGGTACAGGTGTAAATAAATATGTATGCACAGGCGCAACAGGTTTCCTCCCCCGTCCCCTGAGAATTCGTCTACGGAAGTGAATTTGTAACATTTGAACACGGACTTGACCCTGGCGCGGGCTTTATATTCCTTGTGTCAGCCCTAGCCAAAACTGCGACCCACGTGTTGAGAAATATCAAGAATGCACAAGATAGCGATAAAAGGAATACAGTAGATACCGTTTATTAAGTATCGCCTTTTATAACTACTGATGCACATGAATATCCTCATAATTACTATGCGGATGTATTGCTCTCCTTTCCTCTTGCCCTGCAATGGGCTACCTTACGCATCCAAGACACCACCGCGCCGTGGTTATGGGCGTCAGAAATCATCCCAAGGATCGGTATAGAACACTTCGTGTACAAGTCCTATTTGCACTTAGTCAGTTTTTTAGATAGGCGTCAATTCGTTTATATGTAATCGACACAAATTTGAAAATTGTCCTTGAATTATTGTTATAATATAACCTCAATGTCACGATAGCCATTTTTAATCTACCCTCATAGTATAAAACTGAAGAGTTTTTGTTTGTAATTTGTCTCAGTAATTACTGGTCTGAATTTTTGTGTTGAATAGTCCATTTATCGAGGTCGGCTATGGGCTATACACCATGATGCTAAGGCTAACATAATGGTGTCGGAATTGGATAAAATTTGAAAATATCACGACATTCAAATAGGCCACGCCACGCGCCGCAACTGTCAATTGGTAAACTGTGATCGCGGTTAAACGTAACTGTTTACGTAAGAGTTACTGCAATACGTGCAGCTCGCAATACTCGAACGCTATTGCTTCCTAGACGCCATTGCGAATAATTACAAAAAATAGTCTTTAGATAACATCAGATTTCTGAACATTAAACTCCAGTCTCGTTGCTCGCTCGTGCATGTTCATGGATTTTGATGAAATTTTTGTTGTAACTCCAGTGACCATGTTACACAGATTTATATATACAAGCTGTCCCGGTAAACGTTATTTTGTCATATATATTATTTCTAGGTATAATCGCTTAAGGGTTTGGATTGATATTATTAACCTATTCTCAGACCTGCTGAATATGCATATAAAATTTGATAAAAGTCTGTAAATGTTTCGGAGTTGTAAGGGGTTGTACTGACATTGTGACACGGGAACTGTATATATAACGTACTGGTTCTGATTGAGTGCCGATGGGTGTGTGGGACTGGCGGAACCGAATACCCACTGACACCCTGCAGGTGCTCTCGGCCGCCTGAGCTGAGGTGTCCCGGAACACGGATTTCTCTCCATAAAGGTTAATGCTTTTATAGCATTTTATAAACGAGCAGACAGTTATTTCCATCGCATAACACCAAATCAGTAACCAATTTAATTTTCACCTTATTTTAAAGTTTTACCACCACCAATTTAATTTAAAGTGACAGCTATGTTTTCGAATTTCGTGCTGTTTGTGAATAGCCAGTGGCCCACTGAAGGAAAGTAAGGCAACGTTTGAGCATGAAAATAATGCATATGAGCGTAGTGTGAAAGCTACGATTTCTCATTTGGATGGTAAATGAAACGAGTAGGCACTCGTTTGCAATGCACAATATAATTTGTAATCGATTCTGTTTCACTGTTTTTTACCTTTTGATGGTTACCGACGTCCATGGTCATTCGCATAATTGTTACACAGATGCGTTGCCCTTCGATCATCCCCCGCCCCCAATGGGCCACCGACTACTCACAAACCGCACGAAACGCGACAGCGATGCTGTCAATTTACGCCGGTATCAAGTACTTATACTATAAAAAAATCCCGCATAGCTACTGAACATTAGTTGATCGCGATGACATTTTGGATCGGCTCGGAAATCAAACTTCGAACCTCGCAATCTTCGACTGAACATGGAGTCAATATGTACAGTCACCATAAAAGGAACTGGCCCGGAGTAAAAAACATTTTACAGGCGTTTGCTCATAACTCATCCAGTTTACCATCAAAACATCATCAACGCAGTAATATGTCAAAAATGTATGTTTGCTTCGATAATTTAACTAGTACTTACAATGTTTTTTTTTCTTTTTCAGTTTACTGGATATTTAACGAGAGCTTTAAGAAAAAAAAATAATATAAAGAACGCAAACATACTATTTTTTTTTTTCTCTTTAATTTCGAGTTAACATTCGAAGGACTTACCATCTTATTTAGACTACATTATTCAAAATTTACGTTATTTAATTATTATTCCACAACAAAAGGACACTTTCACGCTTGTTCCTTAAAGGGATGGGCGGAAAGAACCGTGTGTCATATCGACCATTACATGTGTTATGTAACATTTTATTTTACAAATGTTTATAAAATACTATCTTTCATATGTTTATATGCTATTTCTGTTTACAACTGGATATCGAGCGGCAGATAACGTTTCAACACTCGCTACCATACGAAAAAGAAACATAATTTCCTTCATTAATAAATTACAGATAAAATCAGAGAGGAATGCAACGACTACCTTCAACCGGAAGACGTCCAGCTGGGCAAGCCCAAGCGAAATGCACAGATACACTACCACAACCTGGTCGCGCGGGAAATTGCTCCTAAGATTTGTTTTTTTTTATATAATAATATAGATGGTCAAAGGAGCAGTGAATGATTCTAATTACCCCATAAAATTCTTCATTGTTGTACATATGCATTGTCTTCCTTGCCTCCTCCACTCCAATGGGCCACAAATTATATATTACTAGTGTTGCCCTGCGGTTTTTTCCGCGCGCCAAGAGAAATCATACATTTTTTTATATAAAGTATCTTTATGTTACTTCAGATTATAATCAATGTTCTATTTATAAATAAATCTATATTAATATAATAAGGGTGAAGAGTTTGTTGTTTGTTTAAACCTCTGTAATTACGTCATTGGACGTCATTTGGATAATTATATTAAAAAACAAGTGAAGAAAAATATAATAATTATTATTATTATTGCCAATTGTGCTACTTTTATGTTGTTTTTTGAAATGTGTTACTTCTAACAAAAACATTTAAAATAATCGTTTAGGCATCTATTCCTATCTTTCTAAAACACCTGCTTCCTTTATTATTCTACTATCTCCTACACTCATGCGTAGTCCAATTACAGTCTCTTAACAGGTATGGACAACAGGAAACAGCGTAGATCGTAGATGTAATAACAGAAACGAACCATAGATTATCTTATTTTCTTCTGATCTTGTTTACACATAACATGCCGTGTTGCCAGTTACACAACATTATGTGTAATTTTTACCCGCATGACTAAATGAAAAGAAAGTGTGAATGAAAGAGGTAAAAGCAGTTATTAAACAGTTTCCGTAAGCACTTCACTTGACCACATGACGTTGTAAAAAAATGTACCGTATATGTTAGTGATAGAGATGAAAATTCTATGAAGATGTTCCGATTATGCAAATTGATATTGTAAATTATATCGAAAGTCTGATAATGAATGAACTTGTAGACTAGTACTAATGAATGTCGTTATATTCTTACTTTAGTTGTACTGTTACCGCGTACTTAAAATTTTGTTTTTTATTACAAAATAATTGTCTATCTTTTGGCAATTGGATTCAATAGTTCCAAAGGTGAGATAATATACTATTTTCATCTTAGAAAACAGATAACGTTAAAAAATTGAAAATAAAAACACCTTAAAACATGCACGGGATTTGTGGCTAGAATTGACCGACTTAAATTTTTTTTTATTATCACCTTAAAATATTAAATTTTCTACCGACGCCCATGAACATCCACATAATTGCTATACCGTTGCGTTGCCCTTCCCCTCGCAATGGGGCACCGGCTACTCACAAACCGCACGAGACGCGGCACTGAAGATGACACTTTACGACGGTTATGTATGAGGGAGAGATACCTCCGAGGCCGTGCCGGCCCAATTCAATTGTATAGGACGATGTAGTGTCATGCACTATGCATGGCACCTTCTCCTATGCAGCATGACACTACCTCTAAACTAAAATTTGAACAGATCGCGGAAAAAATTGTTAGTTCTTGTAAATAGCGATGAATTTTCGTGCGGTTGTTACCGTTTAAGGGAGCGATTCCCGTTTTATCCCCTAAAATTTATTCTAATGAGAATATAGAAGTTACCTACAGAGGAATATCTTATAAAATTAAAACTAAGTTTAACCCGAGAACTCCTAGAATCACGTCACGAGTGGAGTTCAGACGGTTACGAAATTGAACAAAATACAATCAAATCGGCTCTCACGCGAACAAATTCACGGGGAGAAGTAAATTAAACCACTCGTTCTTGAATGTTCCAGTTTGCTTAACGTCCAATAAAAATTGCGGCATTTAGAAATTTAAATCCAATGTGTCTGTGAAAAAATCTGGTTGTGCAATAGAGGTTCTAGTTTGTATGGAAAGTTGGTTTGCCGTATGAGCGCAAGGCCTGCCTGTAGAGGATACCGACATCACTTCCTATGCTAATTAAACATCGACAGCACAACGCTTACTGTGACCGGCTTGTCTTTTAGGGTTTCGTAACAACCAAAGAGTAAATACAGAAGTATGTTGCGAGGACTCCGCTGTCCGTCTGGGCAGACACATGTCTGTCATTTAGCTGTATTTCATTATCAGTTGTAGCTGGACAGATAAAATTTGTCACAGATGTATTTTTGTTGCCGCTATATAAGCACGTAGTCAAAATGTAATAGATTATTTATTTAATGGTTCTCCTATAGAAGAAACGTGTTATTTGCCGCTTTTTAGTCGATTTCGAAAAAAAGGAGATGATCAATTCGACACGTATATTTGTAATATTATCGGATTTGCAAAATATTCAAATATGACTTTCAGTTAGCCCTTCTAAAGAAATATATAAAAATATGGGTATGTATGTTTGTATCGTACCACGCGTATCGACAGGATTTAGGTAATTGTTTTTAAATTTGCTTTCATTTACTTCCACTTAGGGAACAGAGACAATTTCATCACAGTCGGTTCGGTTTTTTTTTAAATTAAAAATTATGGAATAGAAAAGCTGTATAAATGTACTAAAAGTTGTGAAATGATTATGTTTTAAGGAACGTGCCGATGCTTGAAGGTTTTAACATTTCCTCGGGACCGACGACAACTTCACAATAATTTTTTGTTGATTTTATAAGACGGTATAATTTTTTAAATCACTTTTTTCGTGATGATAATGAGCGTTTTCGTAGTTACAGAACCCGCCATGAGAATCTGCCTCGCACACTTCTTACGTGCTTTATATTTTGTTTACGCAGACAAAATCTTTTACGTTCTTCCACCGGACCTAACTGGTCAGTACTCATAGACAGTTAAATAGTAAGTCGATCCTGCGCCTGATTTCTCTCCGGTCGTGTCGGACTGTTGTCCCATCGGGAAAGGAGAATGAGGGAACTATCCTCCAGAATGGCTCTATACAAGGGTGGAAACCGCAAGAAAAACTGTTGAGTAGATTTTGTGAAGATGGATAATTGACGTGCAATCAGCTTTTTGGGACTTTGTCTAAACTAATGTTATAACTAAACTAATATTATAAAGAGGACACATTTGATCGTTTGTTTGAATCGAATAGGCTCCGAAACTACTGCGCTGATTTGAAAAATCCTTTGACCATTGGAATCCTCTATTATCTGGGATAAACATAGGCTATACATATTTTTTAAAACGTTAGAGATCAATATAGAAACTTCGATAATATAACCATAGGTGTGAAAGAATATCAAAGTAAATTATTATATAGCTGCAGGAATTATTGACAACAGCTGTTCCGACAGACGTTGTTCTGTCATAAATTTAATTTGTTGTCATGGTAAATGGTCCTTTACCAGGCCGAAATAAAAATTTATAATTCTTGGTTTTTTTTTTGCCATATTTTGTAAAATATCCATGTGAAACCGTGACGGACTGCTAAATTTATATATTTATAGGTTAAACAATATATTATATATTAAGGATAGACCGAAGATTACATTTCAACTTATGAAATGTCAAAATCATACTCCAATGTAACACCGCGGTGTAAACATATAATTGTTTACACAACATCTCAAGGCTCTATGAACTGCGCTTCTTCCCGCTAAGGAAGCTTGCTCTGTTTTCTAATAGTAATAAATATAGTAGTGTCTTTCCGCTATACTTACTTCTGTACAATGTTTTTAAACTGTACAGCCGATACATCCATACAAACTGTGTCACTTATAATATTAGTAGAATCTAATTTGTCACAGATATGGGTTACAACTTGGGATAACAAAATAAAACCATTATTTTTTTTTAGATTAGGATATTTTTGGATTGGATTAGGATTTGGCTTAGGATTAGAACTGATAAAATTTATGTGAGGGGACCTTGAACTTTCTCTGCCGTAGATTTTCTCAACAATGGACAGCAACGAAATTCGTGCGTTGATAAAGTTTTACGTTTTAATAGGGAAAAAATCAATCCAGATTAAAGTCAATTTATAGTGTTTTAGGTAATACTGCTCCTGTATTGAGTACAATTCACACCTGGGTAACTGATTTTAAACGTGGGAGACAGGGCTGCGGAGACGCCAACAGGTCAAGCCCTCCAAATGAAGTCACGAATCCGGACTTGATCCAAAAGATTCAAAAAATCGTTTTGAATGAACGGCGCTGAAAGTTGCGGCAGATAGTAGAGATGGTAAGCATTTCCTCTGAACGCGTTTTTAACATTTTACACTAACGTTGGCGAATGAACCAAAAGTAACCTCGAGTGGACGATTCGTCGGAGTGATTGGCGCAGTTTAAGCGTGATACTAACGAGTTTTTGTTGCGTTATGTGACAATAGATGAAACATGGATACATCATTTTAAAGAACAATCTAAGCTGTGGACTGCAAGCGGCAAACATGCGCCGAAGAAAGTAAAACCGGTTTTGTCGGCCGGCAAAATGACTGTTTTCTGGGATGCTCGAGGGAATATTTTAGTGGATTAATATGCAAAGAGGAAAAACAATAAATGGAGAGTATTATGCAAGCTTGCTGCAGAAATTTTGTGAAGAAATCCGACAGAAACGGCCTCATTTAGCCAAAAAGAAAGTTTTATCCCACGACAACCCACCTGTGCACCCTTCGAGGGTTGCAGTTGCCCAGCTCTAGGAATGCATGGGAATTGCGGTTCGAATTGTTACCGCATCCCCCTTATTTCCCAGACCTGGCCCCGTCAGACTTCCACTTATTCTCGAATCTCAAGAAATGATTAGGTGGCCGAAAATTTTCATCAAATGATGAAGTCATTGCCGCCGTTGTCAAGTATTTGGAGGGGTTAGAGAAAACATTTTATCAAAATGCTGTATCGGCATTGGAGAAGCGCTGTACAAAATGTATCGAGGTAGAAGGAAACTACGTTGAAAAATAAAATTGTTTTATATGGATTAATAAAGTTTTTCTTTGTCGTTGCGGATATTTATCAACCACCTCTCGTATCAGTACAGGGTGCGACAGCGGACCGCAAGTACTAAATCAACACTGGCAACAGCTTGCTTTCTACTGCCCGTGCAAACAGTCTCTATTTGCACGCATCTCTCGTGTTTCGTAACACGTTGCATTATAATTTTCTATAACGTCAACGCGTAAACACTTAGATCTACATAATGTGCACAATTACATCTACCAGCTGCAGTTACTACTTCATGATCACTACAATATAATATTATAAATAACCGGCTTGACCCGTGGATAGCAGGGGTAAAATCTTCCACAGGAATCGGTTTCTGTCGGAACTGTCGTCCTATCGGAACAGGACACTGAGAGAGCAATGAGTGCACTTGTACAGACAAACGAGCAATCTGACCCTTTTTACGACTACCGACGGCCATGAACATCCACATGATTACGGTGTGCACGCGCATCTTAAAAAAATACTCTTATCATTGTTGATCCCAACGCGCCAAAAGAAAGTATAACTTCAGAATACAGAATAGCTCAATAATATCTATTCCGAACATACAAAAGGTTCCATCGCGATACATTTCACACCGCGCAAAGTAATAAAAAATTTAAATTTAAAGTATGTGGCGTTTTCGTAATGCCGATACGGTTACGGTAGAAGACATTTATTTCTCAAAATATTTACAAAATCACTTACAGAGAAACACGATAAAGTGTAGCAACACAGTCGCTCGCGTAACGGATTACTGTTAGTGATTTTGTCGGACAACAATTACAATTGCGTTTAGTTGTATGGCAGAAATTACGTCCAAATGAACAATAATTGATAAAAGTGTAAAGTGGGCAGGTGGCAATAAGAGGACAGCCATGACCAAAACTCGTCACTAGTTCCTGCAACTCTTCCTCAGTATTCTAGCTACACAACTCGATGTGGAGGAAAATTCGCAACGGCGCTGCTTCTCCTTTCAACCAGGTTTTCCTGTGACCGATGTGGCGGAAAGTTTCATGCCTCCATTGGACTATTCAGCTACAAGAGAAGTTGTGCTACAACTACTAGACAACAGAGGTTGCAAAAGTCATCTGTGAAGATGAAATGGCCAAAGGAGGAAAGCAGGGTAGTTAGAGAAAACATGTTTATTTAGCAGCAAGAACACTAGGAATTGTTAAGTAAGGCCCATGGCGACATCAAAAATGCACTCATCACAAATCTATATTGGAATTCTTAAAGTATTAAATTTATGAATAAATAAAGATGTGATTTAAATGCACTTTGCAAAATAGACAGATATAAGACATAATTATATTTTTTTTTGAATATATACTTCTTTTGGAGCGTTAGGGAAAAATTATGATAGTAAACGCACGCTGTCACGAAAAATAAACACCCTGAAGTTAAGACAGCGACAACCTGAAGTTATTTTTGGAACGAAGTTCTTTATCGCGCATTGCGAAGGAGGTTAGACGAAAAACATGAGACGAAAAGTCACGACACTTTTTGCTATAGCGTAGTAAGCCGCGTGGCG
>JAFELO010002788.1:427316-441513 GCA_017140195.1 Eumaeus atala
CGATCCATCTAATCATGGTATATCTGTTTTGCTCTTAACCGGTACCTGGATCCTTCCGCATTTGGATATTTCCTTTGGCCCTCATAGCCAGACCGGACGACTGCTAATTGCACGTACAGCTAACACTCTCAGGTATTTGACCTTTGACCACGCGTCTCTATCGGTATCATACGGTGCCCGTATTTTCTGAATGAAAGCAATATTTTCGTTTTATTGGTGAAGTTTGACCACTACCTATCATGTCCTAGATATTGTCAAATTGTTTTCACTTAATTTTGTAAATACATGTTGTAATTACATACCATACATACTAGTTAGTTCGTTTCACACGAACATCAACGCGGACTTGGAGGATGACAACACAATAACGGGTAACAACTTTATTTGTAATTTCATATGTCATAAATCACGTGTCTTGTCGACTCAAACACGAAATATAACAAGTTGAATAAAAACTGTTCAAGAAAGTTGGCACAGTTTCTTTTTTAATTTTAACACTAGAATCTGTCGCATGCAATCAAATTACTTTCAAATTAATACTGACAATTGACATTTAGATTCTTAATTACTTTAAATTAATTGTAGCAGTGGTAAATCGAAATGCTGAACGTGTAGTTCTTGTATCAATATCTTTACTAATACTATAAAAAGGAAACATTTGACTGTTTATTTGTTTGTTTATTTGCTTTGAAAAGACTCCGAAACTACTGGACCAATTTGATAAAATATTATAACATTACCTTTACCATTATGTCTTATGAACACAGGCTATACAGCATTTCCGAAAACGTTAATTAGAGGTCAGTATTAAAATTTCAATAATGTAACCAAGTGTAAAAAAATATCAATGTAAATCCTTATCTAGCTGCAGGAATGATTGAGAACGAGCCGTCCCCACAATTTTCTGTCATCATCAATTGGTAGGCGTTGGGAGACGGACCCCCTCTTTTTCCGCAGATGGGAAGAGATGTACCAGGTTGTTTGTGGGCGTGCCCTATAGTGATTATTATTGCGGTCAAAAGTGGGAGACGGTCCCCCTCCCCCTGCTAGTGGGACGACCCGCGCACTTCCATATACACTTCGGCTGAACGTAAACATAGCATGCAATAAAACTAAATTAAGTACATCCTTTAATTTGTTAGCTAACCGCACGGATTTCCCTCCGACGCCATAATGAATTCCACGCAAGGGAAATTAGTCACGAAACACAAAAGCATTTTTAATACTTGACATTTTATTACCAGTTACCACGTTCAATGAGTCATTGTGTCGCGATGAAAAATTTATAAATATATCCTGACAGATTATTTAATTTGCAATTTAACAATGTTTAGTTAAGTACCTAATGACATTCGCAATTTAGTTGCTCTATAAGAACGTTTCAAATTTCATTTTAAACATTAAGGCTAACAATACATAGTATAAAAGAGGCGATTTCCGCAACAGATTTTTTGTCCTACATATAGGAGAGCACACGAGAAATGCCAATTTTTCATAACCATATTAATCGTTGCCTGAATAATTTTTTTTTTATAGAATAGTTGGGCAAACGAGCAATCGGGGTCTTTTTACGACTACTGACGCCCATGAACATCCACATAATTACTATGCCGGTGCGCTCCCCTCCTTCCACCGCCCAATGGGCCACCGGCTATTCACAAACCGCACAAAACACGACACTGAAGGTGTTACTTTGCAGCGGTATTATGTGAGCGAGAGGTACTTCCCCGGTCGTGCTGGCCCAATTCCGTTGCATAGGAGGATGTAGTGTCACGCACTATGTATTGCACTACCTCCTCCTATGGAGCATGGCCACTACCTCTTCCTAAAATATTCCTATTATGCTTCAGTACAGTTTGAAAACACAGTTAGACCCGACAGAGGGCGTGTGTGTCTTTATATACAGGGTAAAGTCTGCCGGGTTCATGATAAGCCTAAAGATAGTCTTAAATCGGACTTGTCTTAGGTGTAGCAAATATGTTTTGCTACTTACATTTTATATAAAAGTGTATCCGTCAGACTAAAGGTGTGCTCTGTGTTCAAGAAATGTCACTCTTTTTGCTTTTGCGATATTGAGGTCGGATATATTTGGGATGGCTGACGCTATCTGCCATCCCCAAATGATAATTAAATAGAAGAGTGACTTCATGATTTCTTGCCGGCGCCATTTTTCATAAATTATGTTTCGAAAAATCTTTATAAATGTTAAAATGTCATCATTCTCTTTATGTGTGCATTTTGATTTTGTTAAATCTCTTTTGCTGATTTTCGTATCCGAGTGTACCTTGGATGGTTTGTTAACAAAGGCCCTATACCAAATACCAGAGTTCTTTGAAACTTGTTGGAAGTATTTATCCCATTTCCTATAAAAAAAATAATTAATTGATCCTACTTTATATTTATTAATGTTAAAATGTCATAATTCTCTTATGTGTGCGTTATGATAGTAGTATTTACATGATCTGTATGGCTGTTAATTTGACAGACCGTATCAATAGTGTTAGTTTGAATAGCATATGCCACTTGAATATGCCACATGTGAAACTTGAGTGTTAAAATCTACTTTATTGTAACCGAGATTATATGTTGCCTGATTTTAGTTGGCTGATGGAGCCAAGAGAATGGGACGGGATTTTATTGGTTGTGTGTTCCTTTTCAGAGCTCTGCTCCTGTTCTCTTTTCCTTTAAATTTTGGATGTAATATGAAGATGTTATGTTACCATAATCTTCCAATATTGGATTTGAGGATTGTAGAACAATTCGACTGGCGATAACATTTATAATAAGATAAAGAAGGGATCCACGTTGCAGCAGGGAGTCTCGGACTACTACCCAGATAAGATTTCGTTCCCTAACTTTATACTAACCCTTGTCATAAACTGTCACATATAAAAAGATTATCTAGATGTAAATATTTGACGCCCAACGGGTCACAAGGTAATGCTGCTATCGAGCATAAGTACCTGCTTATGCCGGATTAACTTCATTTTTAAATTGAAAAATGTGTGGCAGGGCGGGACTCGGCAGGTTGTAGCTATGCAATGTCTAAAATGTATAACAAACAGAAGAATGAACTCACATTATTTGTTATCTTCTTATGCATTACGTTCGTTACCTTAGAAAACCTATTCTTTTATTGTTGTTTTTCTTGTTAAATATTACAATAAAACTACTTTTATGGATTTTGTCGCGGTTTATTTAATTACTGAAGCCCGAACAGTTGTATAAACCGCGATAAAATCCGTAGAAGTAGTTATAATGTGACATTGAAACCTTTACATAAAATTTCTACTTGTCATGCCTATCGCTGGTCATCATCTAAGTATAGTCATAAGCAGCTTATGTCGTATTTGACGGCTATCGTAACGTTTACACACCTGGACTATAATTAATGATTACCTACAAGTACTGTTAACCAGTAACTTACTATAATTAATCATTACCTTACCAACTTACATGTACTGTTTACTAGTAATCACTACTCCTATGTGTGTCAGCGCACACGGAGCGGCGACACTAAATACAAGCTCGACTTCGATTAGATGTTCATGGTATATTCCAGCGAAACGGTGTAGCTATGATTAATATCGCCTCCTCAATACCTCAGCATTATTGACCTGGCTATATTGTTAAAAGCTAAACTGACTCATTGGTATAGACTATGAACTTCTTATCGGATTCGAGCCGCGCGCGTGATCTGCCCCCACGCTAGAGACCCGGTCCCCTCGGCCAAGGTAATAACTATCGGAATGCATCCTTCCCATTAAAGGGAAAGGAGGGGTCCCTCTATCGACCGCAATCACAACAAGGCCTCGGCAATTAAATCGTTATTTTAGTATCTTCACTACCCCACATAAAATAAATAAGATAGGTTTATAATTGCGCTATTCTCATAGAACGTTATTCCATTACAGTATATTACCATGGAATAACGTTCCACTGGACACATTTGAATTACATTAGATCAACGTCTAGATGAACCACATACGACGCTACGTCGGAGCGAAGGGCTATCTAGGATTTTTTTGAAAATCTGCAAAAGGAGTATTACGGCCCCAACCAAACTACCTGGTTCTTACCGAACGGTTTGGAAAAAAATTAACCAATTTCACAACACAAGTTCAGGTCCGAAAGAAAAGTTCTGGGAAGTTCCTCCCAACAACAACAGTCCAAAACCAGAAAAATGATGATCAATGATGAAAAGATGATGATGCGTATGAAGTATAAAGGCAGAAACCGTAGCAGTTATATGCGAAATTAGTTTTTTTATCGTACTCGTAATAGTTTGTTAATGGGCCGAGAACAGTGGCTGTTCGGTATGGGACGATCAGTTATCGCTTCAATATGGCCTACGCTTCGGTGACGTTTGCAAGTTGCATTGCTCCCCTCTTCCCGTCTGCGGAGACTCGTTCAAGGTTATAATTTTTTTACAAGGTATTACTTGCACACCTCAGCTAATAGCTCCTCCAATTCTGAGATCCGTAGCCAAAGGTAAAAAAAAATCCGAAGCCTTATGGTTTCGTCATATCCATGTGTCATAGACGTTTTACTCGGAGATTATGGAGCAGCACCATACATGTAACTGAGGGATGTTTTCTTTTCGAGAGGGCATAGACGTATGTGGTGTCATTAAATGGTGTGGATATTTCTGAGATTTTTTTCATAATGCTAGTACTTTTCGAGATATTACCAAAGTGGTAAAAAGTGTGTGCCCACTGTTACGGAATCCTTCATAGGCGAGATATGGCCGGTTTCTTACATTGTTTTTTAGGAAGTACTTTTGTACCTCCTTCAGGTTCCATTCCGCTAGCGTACATCGAAGAAAATTCATATTACAACTTTTGAGGAGCTTTTGCAAACCGAAAGAATTTTAAGAATAACTTAGAAATTTAGAAGCAGCAGAAGTTACAGTAACGCTGACTATTGAATGAAAGATATCGATCAGCTATGACCAGGAAATTATATAGAACTCGCGTGGGTACTAAGAATCAATGATGATTATACAGCTTTTTTAAAAATTTGCAATTACTTGATGAAACCTTCAAGGTCAGCAAAAGTAAATTTAACGGCATCTGAACTTCGCTAAGGCGATTTGGGCCACTGTTTGCATCCGTGTGGCCTAATTATACATAGTCTGGCCATAATTACTGTTACAATTAAAAATAAAAAAATATTATTTTTGAATTTGGAATCTGTTGTGTATACGATTGTTCATTGGGTTTTCTCATTTTGGCGCCAATACCTTGTACAATATTTTATAATGTCAAAATAGAGCGGGGTGATGAAAAGAACAGAATCGCTGTGATTGCATTACACAAAGTAGGTATGGAGACAAATGCATTTTTTTTAATTTTTCGTGCATTTGCATGCACTGCAAAGTGTTAAACCGTGCAATTATATAAAAAAAAAACACAAATATACATTTGAAAAAGATTTTTTTGTTTAGCATGTTGGAAATAATATTATCGATGTCTTAAGTTTACGAGAATGTTACTCATTACAATAAAACTACTTTTACGGATTTTTTCCGTTTATTTAATTATTTAACGTAAACATGGACCGTAACCATGGTTGCTGTAAAGTGTGGTTATAATATATTCGAATTTAACAAATATTTATGTTACAATAAAAATAATTTAACAGATTGTATCGCGTTGTACTTAAATGTTTTACAATCGTGTAGTTTTGATTACAACAATGACAGTCATGGGTTGAATGAATCATTTAAATATGTATATAAAATGTTAAGTAGGCACCATTTAGCTTTCATTAAAATCTAAAATATAACGATTATTAAAATTGAGTTGATTTGACTGAATAATACTTAGTATTTAATCTTTACCTTATATTTCCGTGTACTTGTATATGATTACTTTAAAAAGTAGTTTTTCTGTAAAATGTCGAGTAAATTTTTGAAGCTTTTAGTAAGTGAGTGACAGCAGCTATTTTAACCATCAACATTTCTAAATACAGACCAATAATGTTGCTGAATACGGTCTACTAATTTACTGAACACATACCAGTAGGTTAATGAATAAATACTTCTAGGTTACTGAATACATACTACTAGATTACCGAACACATACTACTAGACTACTAGGTTAACGAACACATATTTCTAGGTTATTGAACACACGCTATTAGTATTACTGAACACGTGCTACTAAATACATACCGCCATGTTTCTGAACACATATTGTGTTACTGAACATGTGATACTCGTACTAGGTTACTGAAAACACACTACCATGTCATTGAACCCTAGACAGTAGAAGATGCTTTAATCTCATAAATGTGATGTGTGTGATACTTCGTATAGTGTAGTGCCAGGTGATGGTTAAGTATTTCTCGAATCATGCGACTAACGGTTATTTGTGTATGTCGCGTCGTGCACTTTCCGTAAAAAAAGAAATTAAAAACCGCTTATTCGCAACTGCAGTTCAAGTTCATGATGTAAAAGATAGAGCGAAGACGTAAGCGCGGTGAAGCTTTACGCTGGTGTTAGCTCGTCCAGTTACTGTTTCACAGGATTTAACTGCTCGTATTCTCTTCTTACTACGCTTTTATAAGGAGTAAACTTTAGGCAGCAACACTTGCAGTTTCTTCTCTGTTTGGGTCAGAATTTCTATTTATGATTACTTGTATTAATCAATGAAATTCTTGTGTGATGTTACTTTGTTCTGAATTAAGTATTTTCTATTCTATGTTATTCTAAAGTAGTAGTAGGAGGTAATGCTTTGCAGCGAAATTAGGCCTGCACGACCGGGGACGTTACTATCCCTTACATGACACCGCCGTAAAGTGACATCTTTGTCGCGCTGTATCGCCGTAAAGAGTGGCCTATTAGAGGGGCGGAGGAGAACGCATCTGTATGACAACAATGCGGATGTCTATGACGTCGGTAGTCGTCTAAACCCTCCGTCTGCTAACATGCTTGTGTAATGTTACTTCGTTCTGAATACAATATTTTCTATTCTGTTCTGTACTAAAGTAGCCATAGTTTATGGTTGGGACACACACACACACACGCATGCGCATATAAACGTAGTGTACCAAGTTGTGAGCTGGTCAACTCTAAAATCGGCATGAAACTTACGAAAGTTACGATAACTTACGAAACTTACGAAAGATACGTTGGATACGAATCTAGTGCTAGTCCCCCGACGTGATAGTGGGCGTAGCTTCAATAGGTCCCACTCAGAAGCATACGTCCGTATATGATATCTATAATTTCGTCTATGATATATCCATGATATCTATGACGTCTTTGTGATCTATGAAAGTAGCACGCTATTCTTGTTTAACAACAAACGCGTAGTTCTAGTAACGAGCAATGAAGTATTCGAACGATTGTTAAAAACAGGCTGAAACCGCAGACACGGCGGACGGCGGTCTTGGGGGTTCGACCACGAGAAAGTAAAACATACAAAAAAAGCAGTCAGTCGAGTTTCGCCCGCCAGCCGCCAAATCTGAAGATCATTGACCTATTGACATTCGATATATCTTTGCGTTGACTTTTTTATCCGTCGTTGGTCTTGCCATTTCAACATCAGTTGAACTGTGTTGGATTTTACTAACATTTTCTACATGACATATGATGGTTTTTACATGATTATGTCTCCAAAATCTTTGTCTTGTGTACAGATGTGTGTAAGTCGGCATCTTAAATTATAAACAGTTTATGATACTGTAATGTATTTATACACTTGCTTCATTTTCCTCTTGTAGGTTATGGGGTTTTTACCCAATAAGATATATCAATATCACTGGGTATATCTAATTTTAAGGTAGTTGTGTTCAACTGTTAGTCTACAAGTTATAATAATTTATAAATATATATGATATATTTGTATATTAATATATAAATATATCATATACATTTTTATAAATTATTTACAGTGACACATTGAGCACGACAAACTTTTTTTTAATTCTCTATTTATTTAGGAGCTTTCAGCATTACTATGCCAGCTCCATCATTGCTTATTATTAAAAAAATACAAATTGATATTCTTTTTTAATTCTAAACTTTCGAGGCAAACTTGACAAATATAAGACTAACCAATATCTAAATAATTAATATTTGACATTGTACATAACTAGTTCTGTAAGATTCAGACCGGACACATTCCGTCAACAAATGTACTTATTCACTAACGCCACAAGTGACGCAATTAGGCGACTCAATCTTACGCATAAGAAATAAAATCTCTTTAATGGAACGTGTCCCGTTCGTATCCTAAATATCGTAACCAAATCACATCTATTGAAGCCCATATCCACGATAACCTTTTTTTATTATTCATTATCAGCCCTTATCGGTCCATTGCTCATAGGCATCTTTCAATAAACGCCAAGACGACCGATCTCTTGGCACTCGCATCCACCCCGGACCGGCTATTGCACGGAGATCGTCTTCCCGCCCGGTGAACGATCGACCAACACTCCGTTTTCCTAAACGCGGCTTCCACTCCAGTAACTTACTGGCCCATCTGCCATCTGTTCTTCTGAGTGTGTGACCAGCCCATTGCCACTTCAGCGATCTTATTCGACACGTGATATCGGATACCTTAGTTCTCTGCCTTATGACTACTTTACGAATTCTGTCGGACAGAGAAATACCCAACATAGCACGTTCAATAGCCCGTTGAGCTTCCGCGTACCTGCGGACCAGTCCTTAGTTAAGAGGCCATGTTTCGGCCCCGTAGGTCATGACGTGTAGAACACATTGGTTGAAGACTTCAAGCTCTGCTGTATAGGCGACGTGAGAATGTGACGTATCCTCCGGAATGCTGCCCAACCCAACTAAATCCTCTATCGGCTTCCTACTCGAAGTTTTGTCTACCTAATTGCAATAGTTAATAATAATATTAATAATAATATTGAGCCCATATCCACGACAACCTTAAAACTAGATATATCTACTGATGTTGACATATCTTGTTAGGAAAAACCCCATAAATAATGTTTACAAAGAAACCTTAAAATTTAAAACTACATGTGAAACCGATTTATTTGAGATTGATCATTTTTTAAAATTACAACTAAAAAGGTCAATATATGTTTTTACGTAAACAGTATTTAACATTAAATTATAGAAAAGGTCAGTATTAAAATATTATTCCAATAATCGAGTATTCAAATAGCACAGCGCGCATCTCCGGTTTCCTTTAATTATACCCCTTACACGAAATCAATCTTACAAAAGATCAGTTACCCAGAGGAAAGACATTCCACATACATTAATAACAATTAGTTTTATCTTTATCATCTTTTTACATTAGTGCTGTGAATTGAAATAAGCCTACTACAGACATCGTGGCGTCGCTCGTCATTTTAATGGCTTCAAAAACTTGACCCCCTTTTTAATTTAACGACACGTACGCAGAGGACGTGAGCAATGAAACAAGAGTACTTAGCAGCTGTAGCTTAGGTGTCTCTGGTTGAACATCGAGGTTGGGACAAGAGCGATCCATCATTTAGTCTAACCATTTACAAACGCATTGGCATAGTAATAATGTGTAAGAATCACACGGAATTACTTACAATACTTGACTTAACATTACACGATTATTTTCATGGATAATTTATTCATTTCATTACATTATTCATTCATTAATAAAAAAGTTTATCACGTTAATGTTGTGTTTTGTCCATAGATATAATATAGATAGAGAAGGGATGCCATAGGAGTTATAGTTTAATAGGCCATTTATATAAAAAGGCTTTAGGGTTTATTTCAAATCATAGCACTAATATAGTACGCCACGTCGCGACGACTACCGGGACCAGAGTTAGTCGGTTAAAAAATCGTGAATCTTTCATTTTGAAAATCAATGACTGAATATATATTATCGATATATGATATACGAATGTTTATTAATTATTACCCGCTCTCTGACGTAGTGCCCGCTCTTTCCCTTCTGATTTATTCAACAACATTTTAAACTGTGTCTAGTTAATTATAAATATTTCAAATTAAGACTAATTAATTAAAAAATGGTCCAAACTTTCTTTAATTTATTATAGTTATATTTTCTCCACGAATGGATAAAGTTCATACATTGGGGTGGGCATAACATTTAATATTTTTTAAAACAACGCTTCTTTAACGTTAGGTCAACGTAAGATATATTTTGTCTCTCTACAAGAGAAGAATGAAGGAAGTGTATAAATACACTACACTATCATAAACGGTTTATATTTTAAGATGCCGACTTAAAAACGCACATAAATACAGTAATAATGTATGTAACAGACAAGCGTCCATTCCTAAGCTGTTAGCGTGTAGTGAGATTTAATAAATTGTTATATTTGTTCTTCTTAAACCTGTATACTCTATCAATAACAATGACCATAAGAATCTCTCTCTCTCTCTCTCTCTCTCTCTCTCTCTCTCTCATACTCTCTACTCTATGTTAGTTCTTCTTAAGCATGTGGTTTGAAGTGAGACGACTGTTTTTTTTCTCTGGTAATTGAACAGAGAATATGAGTTTTGAGTGTTTGTAATTTGTAATGTGTGAGTGTATGTAAATTCTTACTTCTAGTCGAGTGGAGTATTAACATTTACGAGGCGTCTTTTATTTTTATGTACCTACCTAATATATACACCGTTGTCTAGGTTTGTCGTACTAAGCACTACCGAGGCCCATTTATACAATAATTTGTTATTGATAAAATTTCATTACCACATGGGGCCCCAAAGACTGGTAGGGCCTGGCGTACAGCCACTCTAGCTCAGATAAGACGCCTAAATAAAAAATACAATTGAAAACAAATGAAACTCCATCGTGGAGTCTACCCTTGATTTAAACGATAATTACTGAGGAATGTAATTTAAAAGAAATTATATACACATTAAGTTTAATGCTAATGTTCTTTATATTACTTAATGTGCCTTACGCCTTCACGATTTTTTTAACTGACTAGAAGTATAGCAATGTTATTTTAATTGTTCTTTAGAAACGGAAATTCGTGACCCATGAAATATACGTGCTACATTAAATCATTATTACTAGTGATCGGCCAGGGATCGAAATTATAATATAGCTTTACTGTTAAACCTCTTTATAGTTATGTAATAATACTTACATGTCGTGCGTCATAATATCTTTGACTACAAATGATGTATAACAGAAGTACATTACTTTACTCTACGTACAGAAGTTTTAACACTATGCATCGTAGTGTGGATAACGTTTCATTTAGTTAAAATAATAAAACATAACGCATATTATATAAAAATGATTGCGTACTGCAATTCTCCTACATATATATTTTAAAGATTTAACCGTTTACATTTTACGTTATAGGAAATTTACCCTACGATTCCTTCGTTCTGGACTTTTTTCACGGCCCACTCGCGACGGTTCTAGTAGGGGGACGGCCATTTAGAACTATGTAAGTGTACGTGAAAAATCGGATCAAAGGCAAGGCACAATGTGGGTCGCAGACCGTCTCCACCTAGTATTAAAAGAGAATACTCAAATCAAAGCTGAACCTGGGGCGGATTGTTAATGTATGTTCGTTTAGGCGCGTTGTGTTCGAAACGTCGTTCCAAGCCCGCATTCCGATAGCTGCGTGCCACTTGCGTGACATTTGCATTAACGCGCTAAAGCCTACTTATTGTACAACTACGTGGTCCTTGTTCCCATCAGATACGGCTCACATTCGTGTGACAACGCAGGCTTAGCAACCATTTGCATACATTTTTATGAGTACGCAAAGTTATTAGCACGATTGGTTGAAGCCCTTTTAGCGATCAAACCAGGGACTCTGTTTGAAGCTTGTTTTTTTTTTGCAAAAAATTGGACGGTACGCATGTGCTTTGGTAGGACATGTTTTGTAGTAGGAGATACCTCTTGCTCAGATCGATCGATAAGATCGGAGAGATGACTGCAACATCTGATTTTGTTCTACTACCGATAGTCCAAAGCAGGGACCTTAGGGTTACAGAATAAAGTGTCCCTATATGTGTTATCGCTGTGATCGCGACGCGTGATCAAAGCCGTGAAGAAAACATTGGATCTATATACATATATCATATATCAAAGGGCAAACCCGACGAACTTACATATCACAACCACTCGTAACTTCTGTACCTAGGAACTTGAAATTGCTTACAGGGTATTTAAAAAAAACAATATATTATATTATTTATATATTTATTATCATATTTAATTTGTATATATTATATTCTCATTCATTTATTATGCCCCAACATATTTTTACAATTATTGTATAGCAGGACAGCACAAGGATTTTTGGCATATTCGTTAAAGACGGTGATTCTGTCTCATTCCACAAGAAAATCTAAAGAAACGCGATAAAATCCGTTAAAGATTCACAACAGTGAATGTAATGCATGCTCAGAATAATCTGAGAAACATTTAATGACAGTTGCCCCATCTGGGGATCGAACCCAGGACCCCACGTGGCTAACGGTCTTAACAGGAGACACCCGCATCGTTACACCAGAGCCGATACAAATAAACATTTAGACAAAGAAACTACAACGGCGAAATAAATACACATACATGATATAGAACTGTAGAAACAGGTTTAAAAGGATAGAAACAGAATACACGTCCTAAAACATCCGCATAATCTCTGATTTTGCGGATGTTTTAGGACGTGTATTTGTTATCTTGTAATCCGATTGTGCGTTTGCCTCCTATGCCTATACAGTAAAATCGACTGACCATACACATTTCAATGTATGGCTACTCGGAATATCAAGAGGAATGATAACACAAACAGAGATCTACATACATACACACGCACATTCATAGCATCGAAAATATTAATCAAAAACATCTGCCTCCATCGTGTCACGTCACGAGACGCAAAAACTACCTACTTGAATATACTATTAATCTCGTAATCACAGACCCATTTTGGTACAACATCATTCCGGCCGCTTTGCCTTCTTCTTGTATTACATGTAATTTTTTATATTTTTAAATTCAAAATGAAAATGAGAGGTCTCAGGTCACGACTATAATGTCAAGGATACGTATTAAGTAATTACATGTGTCGGATGTGTATGTATTACGTAATTTTATTTCTTATGGTTGAATACCAATCGCTTGTGTAACTGCGTACGCGGATCATAGAAATAATATACATAGAGAAGGGCAGCCAGCCCAAACCGCGGCTATCTTAGTCGAAAGGGCCGGCAAATGTAGCATACTCTGTCTGTCCTTTTTACATTAATTTCTCTCTGATCAATGCGCATGCGACATTAAATAGACAATTGTAGTACTGATTTCACATCTTCCTTCTCTATTCTCCAAAACGGCCAGTCCCCGATATATACCTGTCTATGGCATCCCTTCTCTATCAAAATTATCGCTATTTAATAAAAATAATTATAGACTAAGGGAGCAAACGATAAATCGGAGCCTTTTTACGACTATCGACGCCCATGAACATCACATAACTACTTTGCGTTGCCCTCCTTACCATTTAATTATTTACCATTTTCATGAGCCACCGGCTGCTGATAAACCGCACAAAACGCGACACTAGAGACGTCATTTTACGGCGGTATTGTGAGCAAGAGATACCTCCGCGGTCGTGCCGGCCCAATTCCGCTGCAATGCAGCATGGCACTACCTTTTGCTACATTGGATCTATATACAAATGTAAGAGGCAAACCTAACTTATATATCATAATCGGTTGAAACTTCTGTACCTAGGAAATTGGAATTTCCTACAGGGTACATGGAATGGATTTCCTACAGGGTACATAGAATGAATTTCCTACAGGGTAAATAGAATGGATTTCCTAAAGGGTACATAGAATGAATTTCCTACAGGGTAAATAGAATGATTTCCTAAAGGGTACATAGAATGGATTTCCTACAGGGTACATAGAATGGATTTCCTACAGGGTACATAGAATGCATTTTAGAAACTCAAATCTAAGGAGATGAAATAGGGGGGTGAAATTTTAATGTAAATTTGTCCATGGGGTGCTGCTGGTGTATTATAAAAGGACATTCCTTAACAAAATATTATTTTGAGGAACCTGTACCTTAAAAGAAATCACTATGTACACCAGGAAATGCTTTGGTATGTCGTTAACGAGATTCCTTCGAAGGGAACGGAAGCACAAATTAGAAAGTTTATTCAAAATATTAATTTATAAATGATACAGGTGAATAACGCTATATATGTATATATATATATATAT
>JAFELO010002788.1:441570-507095 GCA_017140195.1 Eumaeus atala
ATACATATATATATATATATATATATATATAAAATACCTACACTTGTATATTTATGCATCGCAGTGCCAAATTTACCATTTAGTAATAGTCATAATTATCCAAGAATATGGCGGATTTTATGTCTTTTTCATATATTTTTATTCTTTGTTCATCAATTTTAGTAATTCAAAACGAGAGCTAGGCTAGTCTCAATGTCCCATACATTGAAACTAGCTTAGCTCTCGTGTTCTTTTTAGGTCGTAGATGCTAATGCGGAATTTTGCAAAACATGTCCCCCAAGGGTGTGTTTTTGGCATTGATCATCATCAAACTTCGTTGTCTATTATTCCTAATTACATACGTGTCAAACTGCGGGGCGCAGCTTGTATTCTATAATAGGTGAATCGAACACATGAATCGGAGAATCGTTTCTTCGATGCTATAAAAAAATCTAAATTCATCAACCGGAGTCATTTCGTATTCACCATCTTTGCACCATTACGAGCATGCCACAGGACAAGGTTGGCATGGCCGCATTGTTCATTAATATTTACATTATTTATTATAGTCATCATTACTTATAATCGCTGTTTTCAATGCCTCTTCATAGCTGGCTTAACATTAAAATACAATAGCCTTGAAGGCAAGCTATTTATAAAAAAAAGTGGTTTTAAGAAATCACTAAATTTCACACTCGTGAAATATATACAAAAGGCATCATTCGTTTTATCGGGATATTTTTATATTATATCGGATCTTTGCCAAATTTAATCCAAATCTGTTCTGTATTTTGTGCATGAATGAACAAAAAACATACAATCTTTTGAATTTATAATATAAAGAATCTTTCGGAGTTTGTATTAAATGAAAAAAACATTTTTTGGGCTGTGATTCTAGCAGATGTTTTTCTATACCCAGCATTACGTCAAAATAAAGCATTCTGCTGTGGAAGTGGCTGAAGTGGATACTACATAATGTTCTGTACTTTCTAATACTACAACAACACATCTTCACGCCAGGTCCCTAATGGGGAACCGGGAGGAACGGAGCGCCACATGTCACTATTTATCCTTGTCGTTTATATACTTTAATAAGCGGGGCGTTTTTGCCTTTGACCATTTATTTTCAAACAAATGAAGCCGCAAATCGGTTGCATACTTTATATGACGGAAAAAAACACGTACGGAGTAGAGACGTAAACATTTTTGTTTTAAGTATTTACTTCCTACAGAATATGAAAAAAATACACAGTATTACCAAATGCCAATGAATGGAATAAATAATTAAGAACGCAATAGCCTTAATTTGACCAAAACCAATTGCTGCGCTTAGCAAGCGTGTTGGCAATTAAATTCTAAGTAATTGATGCAAATCAATCAACCTTACGCCTTGGTTCGTTACTAAAAGGCGCACTAGGCAATAAAATGCAGAACCATACAGCCAATATAAAACGTGTCACGGCCCCGCTATGTCCAACTGCGTTGACAACTAAATCCGTTACATATCGCTAATTGAAAGACGAAAATTATACGTTACGCTCAATCGTTTTGTGGGACACGTAATTGATACATTCATATCAATTTGTGCTTGTACACGTGAAGTGTCATAGTGCCAGGACTTAAGTCAGGCGGATAACGCGGGAAACTTGACAGACGTCAATGTAACCAGTTTATCGCGATAGGCTTTCGATGGTGGATTTTCGTTTTCATATTGAATATAAGTAACAATTGTCGTAAAACGGTGGAAAAAAAAAACAATTTACATTTTACAGCAATTTTTTAAAGAAGTTTAAGTTTTGGTTACATTAGCATTTAGCCGCATTCATATTTTGGCACTACATTGGTGATAACTTTACTTCGTATCACCGAAACAAATTCTAAGGATTTCTATGAAGTGTGTGAAGATTTACTAAAATTGATGAACAAAGAATAAAATTATATGAAAAAGAAAAAAATCCGCCATATTCTTGGATAATTATAACTATTAGTAAATAGTAAATTTGGCACTGCGATGCATAAATATACAAGTGTAGGTATTTTATAGGTGTATATATATATATATATATATATATATATATATATATCCAGTGCTCATTTTTGCCGACAGTTACGATCAAAAACAACGCTACGGTATATAAAATTATTTTGTTTTTTTTTTTTGTGGTACGGTATATAATTTTTTTTTTTTCTTTGTCTTCCAACTGTCTAAAAATTCCATTACACGATGAATGGCCACAAAAATGAAGTGCTATTAGTTGAAGAGATATGTGAATAGTTGAACCAACAATGCGATCGCACGACTATTGTGACCCCGAGTAAGACAGTGCGAACTAGACTACACACAGATCTGGGAGACAGCCGATTGTTATACGTGTCTTACATAAAAGTGGAGTAAATGAATTAATTAATCGAACCATTGACTTCCACTTAACAGCCATCCGGTACTTGTATGTTATCCCACTATATTAGATATTAACAGTTTGTATGTAAAAGCTGAATGGATTAGGATCCAACTACACAGATATCGATGAAAATGTTAATAAAATTTAATTTAGATTTGGGATAGATTTTGCGCGGGCAAGTCACAGAGCACAGCTAGAGGGTATATAGCAAGGACTTTTTTGGATGGTTTATTTTAAATAGGTATTTTAGGAGGTTAGTATCGTGGTGCTAAAACCACAAATGTTGGTATGTAGGCAGAAGAGTCATCATTATCAGCCCTTATCGGTCCACTGCTGGACATAGGCCTCTCTCAATGAACACCAAGACGACCGAACTCCTGCTACTCGCATCCATCCCGTACCGGCCACTGCACGGAAATCGTCCTCCCAACTGGTGAACGGTCGACCAACACTACGTTTTTCTAAACGCGGCCTGCACTCCGGAACCTTACTGGCTCATCTGCTAACCGTTATCCTGTGGTTGTGGCCAGCCCACTGCCACTTATGCCAGCGAGCTTATTCATCGTGTGACATCGGATATTTCAGTTCTCTGCCTTATGACTTTGTTACGAATTCTGTCGGACATAGAAACACCCAGAATAGCCCGTTGAGCAATCGCAAACTTGGGGACCAACCCAAAATTAAGAGGCCATGTTTCGATCCCGTAAATCATCACAGGGAGAACGTCGGGAGGATTGATTTAGGCTGTGCAACATTTCAGCCAACACAACGATATCGTAGGCGAAACGAAGATGTGAGATGTAATGGTCGTCAATATTTATGCCGCATTCTGCCCAGTTTGATGTCTTAAGTACGTCCTCCAAAGCATTACTGAACAGTTTCGGGGAAATAACATCCCCCTGTTCCACTCTTCGAAGTAATTGGATTGGCCTTGTTTGTACTCCCGGAATCAGAATGGACATAAAATCAGAGTCCTACAATACTCTCAGTACTTCGACGTATCGCCAATCGACCTGACATCGCTGCTGAGCTTCCAGAACAGCCCAGGTTTCGACAGAGTTAAAAGCTTTTTCATAGGCCACAAAGGCAGGGCACAGCAGCTGATTGTATTCATGTGAATTTTGTGGTCCATGGTGCTAAAGCCTCTGCGAAACCCAGCCGGTGGCTGGAATTCGTCAAGCTTTGTGGTGAGTTGATAACGGAAAGATTACAATCCTAAAATAACTTTTGCAAGGTGATATTGAGAACATAAAACAAAATAATTGCAATACGAAATCCTTATCGGATGTTATAACCTTTTAATCATTGTGGAATGCTACTAAATAATTTTAAAAGTTAATGAATAATATATGAGCTCCGTAGGCTTAGCAATCTACCTGTTGCGCATGCGCTTGAGAACGGGTTTGGTAACGATCACTATCATTATTTTCTTCGGCTGCAGGACAGAGAGGCATCAGAAGCGATGGGAGCACGATTTAGCTATTCGGGTTCGATACGAGTAGTGTGAATCGGTCGTCTTAGCGAGTATACTACGTTGACAATATGAATGTCTAAGCGTTCCTTTGTTTTTCTACAGTACCAATTACTTTTTTTTAATTTTAGCGTTCAATAATAGGCTGGAGCTAACATACATGATTCCTCAGTCAGAAGAGACAATGTCTACAAAACACCGTTTTTTCCCAAAAGCGATGTCTACACAACCATCGTTTTTTCCCAAAAACAAATTTACGCGCTGCTAGCGTATGCGAAATACAAAAAAGGGCGGCGGTGTAGCCGACACCGAAAAATACACTTTTTATGGTATAGGGGGGCAAACTAGCAATAGAAGCCTTTGAAAGACTACTACCATAGACATATTAATGTCATGCAGGTACGTTGCCCTCCCTTTCTCCCCCCTCCAGTGGGTCCCCGACTACTCACAAACCGCACGAAACGCGGCAGCATATGTCACTTTACGGCGATATCAAGTGAGCGAGGCTGCAATGGAGCATGGTACTACCATTAAACTGAACGCTCACTATAATAATACTACTTTTACGGATTTTATCGCGGTTCATTTAATTATTTAACTGGCCCAACGTTTTAGAAACTTCACAGATATCATAGTGACGGGTACAACAAGTAACATTCGCGTAAACTTAGGACATCTTGACGGCTTATCGTCTTATCGTAGCGGTAATATTTAATTAAAACTCTTAATAAGTAATTATTCTTAATACTCTAATTTTTGTAAGAGGTAGTGCCATGCTGCATAGGAGGGTGTAGTTCCATGCATAGTGCATGACACTACATTCTCCTATGCATCGCAATTGGACCGGCACGACAGGGGAGGTACCTCTCGACGCTTGATGCCGCTGTAAAGTGACACCTACGATGTCGCTTTTCGTGTGGTTTTTGAGTAGCCGGTGGCTCATCGGGTGGGGGGTTGGTCGTCGTTGAAATGCTCCGATTACTCGTTTCTCCCCCTATACTATAAAAATAATTATAATAATAATAATGGATCACCCTCATGAGTGGTGAGTAGGTACTAGAAATGTTTACTCGCAATAATGATTTTCACGCAAAGAAAAAAGTTGCGGTGAAATTAATAAACAAACATAATCAATGTATGAATGAATAACTTACTTTTTATCATCACACATAATCGTAAGACTAATGATGTATAACAATCATGATAGATATAGCTATAGATATTATGAATGAGGTGAGCTTTTTTTACTCAAGCACACGTCAGCATTTTTGGTCTAAGCACAGCGGGTCATAGCAGTCAGGGCCATACGGGGGTACCGTATGGTCTCCTGGGCAGCAGCAGCAGCTCTTGCCAGGGATCTGCCGTTGGCGCTAGTGGCGGAAGTGCTTGCCCGAGTGTACTTCTTCGTTGAAAGAGGGAGGACAAGAAACGAGCAATTTACACTAGAGGCACTCCGGCAGACTTTTGCGGAGGTGATATTCATTTCTGGGTAGCTGACATCCCGGATTCAAGAAGTCGCGATAGGCCAGATTAGTATACTGGGATTTTTATTTCTGGATACCTAACAGTCCGGCTTCAAGAAGTCACAGTAGGATAGGTGAGTATACTTCTATTTCTGAGTAGCTAACCGTCCGGATTCAAAAAGCCGCGGTAGGTTAGGTTAGTATACTGGCATTTTCATTTCTGTAAGTATACTGGGATTTTTATTTCTGGGTAGCTAACAGTCCGGAAGCAAGAAGTGCACTGCAGGTTAGGTTAGTATACTGCGATTTTTATTTTTGGGTACCGAGCAGTCCGGATTCGGGAAACCCACGGTAGGTTAGGTATATATTATACTGCCCCACCATGGTTCTAGCCTTGTCGTGGCGGTGGGGCTTAGTAGCCTGGGGAGAACCCAGGCGAAGCCAATTGAACCGAGAGGGGGATATTGGCGCCCCTCTTATAAGAAGTGGGGGTTTAAAGATCAGGAGGCGGTATCGCTTTCGGTACTCCTCTTATAAGAAGACCTACGAGCTACCCCTCTTATAAGAAGACCTACGAGGGGACCTACGAGCAACAGGAGCTTTTGCGCACGGTGCAAGGGGCGAGGATGGGAACCTCACCCCATTGCACTGTCCCAAAGTCGGCGGGGTTGTCCTGAAGTGCGGGACCCCACCCAGGGCCGTTGAAGACGCGTTAATGTGTTTCCCCGCGTCAACAAAAATAATTCAGTATACTGGTCTTTTCATTTGTGGGTATCTGACAGTCAGTATTCACCGTAGTGTGCATTCAACACCTGAGACCACTTAAGGTACAATGTCGTATTGTATCGAAATCCATCGGAAAAGAAAGAATTTATGAAGATCCTATGTTGGCTAATCGCGACAAAGATTTTCCGTCTACCCCGAAATTCAAAAATAAATTATATTTGATTAAACTTTCAAAGCATGCGATTTCCTTAAGCTGTTTCTATTCGGCGAGGCTAAGTGAAAACCAGGCACCGGTGTTTAAGCAATGCCTTATCCGCTAACTAATTGCGATTTGAGTCGGTGGTGTCGTGTGCGGAATGTATTACAAAACGTACGCAGCTATTTCTAAATCGACTACATTTTTTGCACGTTGACGCAAGTGTTGATGAGCTCATAATATATTGGTTCGCGTGTATTTGTAAATATTATAAACTATATAGGAATGCTTTGTCATGTTATTGATTTGTAGCAGACGAATCGAGCACGAGATCCGTTTACGTCGAGAATAGGTACAATTGCTTCATCATCATCAGTAGCAGTCTGAAGTGTTCCACAGCTGGACATAGGAATTCCCCACGTACTGGAAGAGAATAACGTTGTGTTACCTATAGAAAAAAAAATTAAAGAAATCGAAAACGATAAATAAATTGGGATACGGCTTATTCAGGGGATGCAGGCGATTTAAAGTTATACAAGCCAGCCAGATTTCAATAAACAGTGTTTTTTGTGTTTCCTTTACATTTGGTAATGGCGGGAAGGAGTGCAACGCCTCTGCATAATTATTAACTGTGCGGATGTTTATGAGTGTCAGTAGTCAATGACTATTGCTAGTTTGTCCTCTTGCCTATGCAATAAAAAACCGTCCTAAAGAGCGAAAATGTTCCTATGAGGAGTTCCGTAGCAGCAAACAAAAACCAAATCTCTTAAACAACAAAAAACTTTCGCTTGATTTTTTTCCTTAATTCTGTTTATTATTAATCTATTTCTTTTACAATTTCTCTCTCGTTACTTCATAGGTTCGAGGAAGGAGGCACTTTTAACCACTTTAGAAATAGATATCTCACAAAGTGTTAGTATAATCAACTTTCATTAATATATTTCGTTTAATTAGTACCCAGCACACCATGTAAGACCAACATATATCTTCAATCACAACACGTTCCCTCGAGATTTCTAAAAATAAAAATATTTGAATTTTATTTTCCAAAATTCTGTGGCGGCATATAGATTGCCAACCATTATCTCCGAGTAACGTCTGAGACATACGGACATTGCAAAATTATAAAGGTTCCGTTTTTAACCATTTGGCTTCGCAATCCTAAAAAATGAATGTCTTCGATCCCAATGTTAAGAAAAATAATCCAAACACATCAACAACAACACACGACAGTATTTCTAAGCAGTGAAAAGGTAAATTATTATTGATAAGTAACATTTGACAACCTTTGGTCGCTAGATATTTTTTGTACGAGTGAAAATCGACGCTTTTCACGAGCATCGATTTGATTGACCTTTTTCATACTTTAAAGTAATTTCTGTGCCTGACAAGTGTAGATTGTCTGTGATTATAGCTTCAAATGTATTTCATCTCAAATCTCTGTAGAAACATTGCCGATTGCCAACAGGTCTGACCGCGTGTCGTGCCTTAATCGACATTACCGCATTCGAAGCGACTTGATAATCAAGAAGGCACTAACGTTCCTCGCGAACGATGAGTACACTGCTCGCTGTAAACATTTTACGATCGACGCTAAATTAACTGTGTTTTGCATTTTACACCCGTACACGGCTTCCTACAGGTTAAAATTTGTTGATACCTAAAATTTTGTGAGCATCTAGAAGTCCAAATACATTGAAAAGATCGATCCGATCGATCGAGTCGGGATAACATAAGGAGTGGAGGGATATGTGGCCATTCTAGGTAACTCTAAGTGAATAATATTAGGTGTGTAACTGGAAGCTTTAACACATCACAGAGGTAAACACACAGGGTACTCTCTTCTCACGGCCTTTGGTGCCGTACTATTTATAATATACATATTATGTGTATCCAAAACGGACAGCAGCTGTCACAGCTATCATCATAAGATAGACTATATAAATCTCTTGACAGACGTGCAATAAATATGTTCCTAATGAAATTCAGATAAAAAGAACTACTGTATGTTTTATAGCGCGGTAAATCCTCCATCAAAACTGCCAAAGCCGAGGGTATTATGCTATCGACTCTAGATACATTTAACCATTTTAAATGCTTACTGTTTTAAATGATGTTTTAATATCTGGTTAATAGACTATTTTTAGGCCTCCTTGGTTTCACGGAGGGTAATGTACAAAGCCCTTGACTTTCTTATACTTCAATAATTGCGTGATTTACTTGATTGCGTTACGTCCGTCACCGATCGAAACTTAAATATTTTGAAGTATACTTTAAACCTAGTTATCGCATGAAAATATTTCCTATGAAATTAGATGTTTGCTAAAGTGTTTGTTATGTGTTATAACTCACGTAGTCGAAAGCAAAGGTTGTCAGTAAAAGAAAGTACTAAGTTTTGCGACACAAATACATGGAAGCTGAAAACGTGCTACCCATCGGAGTTCGTCCTTTCCTGTTAAAGCATATATTAAGTATTTACATTGGGACTTAAGTTTGGAACGAGAGTTATTACCAAATGAAAAGAGAAATAGAATGGCAGCATGCAAAAGGGCTTTTAAATATAACGTTTATATTTTAAAAGTGTATAACGGACGCTTAGTAATTACTTGTTATATTAAACATTATAACTAGCCACATCGTGTAAAATTCATTATCATAACAGTTGGCAACTAGAATTTACAGGATAGAACGTGTAGCCAATTTGTTAGAAAATTAGAAATGAGTAAGAAAAATGTTAAAACAGCATCTTACAGTGGGATTTACGTGAGGCGCACAGACGCAACGATTTTCAAAGGCAAAGAAAAATTTTAATACCTCATGGTATTAGCCCATGCTAGGGCTGTTATATTAGCAAATATTTAATGAGTCTATCGATATATTCTATTGTAGTTGATACTCTTTTCGACACTTGTTTTGATCAATGACAAATCGAATTCGATACGTAATTACGTAGGCACGTTAAACAACTAGCAAACCTGTTCAAAATGAATGTTAATTTTACCTCGAAAATCATCCGTGAGCGCCACAAGGTACAAGTTGATGCTCATTTTAGTAGTCACAAAAAATATAAATATAATATGTTATTATTTGGTGGTATTTCAGAATGTAGGAGATCTGCTCCTATGTAAGGGTAGAGCCATGGACACATATAATTAAGTGGTATAAGATAATGATTATCATCTGTCAAGGTTTTAGTGAATCTCCCATTAGATTGAAGATTTCTCACCTAGTGAAAACGTGTTGATAATAATTACTGTTGTTGTCTACAGTCCTCTGACTATGAGTTAAATAGTCACGACTATGTAGTGGTGCTGGTTATATAATTATATTTTTGTTGTACCCGGAAGAACCCAGCCATCTTCTCTATTGAAATTTGGATATATATATATTACTCCCAAATGTATGTAGAGGTATAACTTCAGAATGACTGTTTGGAATTTGATAATTATTGTATTTTGCATTTGGTATTTTCGCATATGGCATGGTCAAGTTTTGTATGTTTTTTTATAGAATTGGCGACAAACGAGAAATGGACGATGAACATCCACATAATTACTATGCAGACAAGTTACTCTCCTTTGACCCCCCCCCCCGCACCACACTGGGCCACCGGATAATCACAAACCGCACAAAAAGCGAGACTACGTCGGTATTATGTGAGCGACAAGTACCTCCCCAGTTGTGCCGGCCCGATTCCGTTGCACTACCCCATCCAGTAGGATTGAAGCCAATACTCAACATCGAAAAGTAAGCGGGTATGACAATTCGGCCCCATAACATCACACGTTACTATGGAAACATATTCAGAGGCAACGTATGTCGGGACAGCTACTTATACATAGAAAAATCTTTAAAAATGGTTGTATTTACACGAATATAATTTGTTAGATACTATTATATTAAGTAGTCCAATCAGCTATGTTAATAAATAATACAAAATTACATGTCCCTGAAGCGAAAAAGAAAAGTAATTCGTTTCTTTGCAAAGGAAGCTAATAAGGTTTTAGAAAGTTCTCAGTTTAAAATTGTTACTACAGATACATTATAATAATTTTGAGATGCTTCTCATTTAATAAGTACAGGTTATATGAAGTTAAACAGTACTTAATTAGCTGAAAATGTTAATGCACATCACACTATTTGATGAACGATATCATAAGCTCTGTATCGCATAATTCTCAACAATAGAAAGTATCTCGGTCCTTAACATTTACATGAGAAATTTCCAAATAACACGCATGTAATGTATTATAATTAACATAAAAAGTAACATTATTAACTGTTAAGCAGTCACCGTACATATTTTAAGTTGGTACTCGAATGTTTCGTAAATAATGTTTTCTTAGAAGTATTGTCTTTCGTTGTTCAGTCGGTTTATGTATTTGTCTATAAGTTACCTACAGTATTGCTTTGCGAATAACGATCGCATATGTAAAATTATGTAACATTGAAACTGAACTCAACATACCTCAGGTGGAGCTGCGAATTTGAGATTGGCGAGAGAGCCGTGCGACCTGCTTCTGTGCTCTTGTCGTATGCTATAAGAAAAGGCACGTTCGTTCAAATGTCCTTTCTTCCTGTATATCCCCCCGGCATCGTCCACGGCTTCCAATCCGGTCATACTTTGAGCAGCCTTCATTGCGGACGGCGGAGGTTTTGAACGTCTCGGATCGACTGTTGCATACTGGAGTCGACCTCTGCCCGGCGGAGGCATCGGCGGAAACGGTCCTGGAGCTAAAGCCGCCGGCACCCGGCCCCTATGGCCCAAAGTGCCCGGACGAGCGTGTGGTAAAGTTGCTGCCGGGTGCGCCACTAGGACCATAGGATGATTGGCCGCCCAAGCCGGTGGCACGCGCCCTAAGGACCTCCCGTTCATGTGAGGGGCTGGGCCCGGCATGGTGGCATATAATTCATCGGCGGACGCAGAGGACTTCTTTTTATTCTTCTTAGTGGTTAACTTTTTCTTGGGCTCCTCTGGCGGTGGCGGTGGGGGCGGGACCGACGCGGGCCGTGTAATCTGACGCGGACGAGGGGCCCTAGTCTGATGAGGTATGTCGTCGCTAGAGTCATCACGCTCAAACTCTCCAACCCATACCTTATGGTTCTCGTCTCCATCGTACACTTCAAGCTCCTCGTCCGGCTCCGGGGGTAACTGGGAAGGCGACCTCTCGGCTTCTAAGCGTTTCGCATACGAACTATCAGCATATGCATGGAAACAACAACGCACCAGCGCATTAGCCGCTGCTTCCCTACGACATATAAAGGCATGGCATTCCAGTACCTTTATGCCTTGGGTACGGCGTAAAACCGCCGCGAATAGGGGAGGCCGCCTAGCAGCTGGCGCCCTAGCGAATGGCGAATCCAAAGGTAAGAATCTTGGTGCACTTTCGACACTCACACGCCTGACAGCTGCGCAGTAATGCAAGGTAGATATAGGGAAAAACCTTGACACTCTAGATCCGCTCTCGTCTACATTCTCTAATAAAATTCCATTTGACCAAACTGAGAGCCAAGAGTCTATACCGCCGGTGGTCGCTCCCTTTTCCGGATACAATTCGCGCAAGGGCTCCTGGATGCCCTGTAGTCCGTCTTTGCTCTGTTGCGGCACGGCGGAGCCCAGGTACAACACGCGGCACCGACATATCGGCGTCGACTCCATTTTTAACACTGCACTATCACATGACACACAAATCACATTAAAGACACTGCAATTGAATTGTTTTAAGCTAAAACGATTGTTTCGTTTCGTACGTGCGGTGACCGACACGGGTGCGGGTCTGAGTGAATGGAATTCAAGATGGCGGCTGAGTGGGCGCGCAGGTATTGCGGGGCGCGGGCTGCAGGCGGGTTTACCTGCGCTCGCACACCTGTGAAGACGCCTCGCTAGAAGTGATGGCGATGAACCGGCATTGTGTCAAATGATTTGTCGCGAATTCGGTCGCATTTCTCTTGGACGACGCGTCATCATTACGGTACGACGCGATGGAATGTAACACTTTTGTCGTGTAGTGAAATCTGAAGGTCAGCAAATCAATAGACAGAAATAAATGTAGGAACAATTTAACTATATATTATCACTGTAGTTTGAGTATATATTTTTTTATTGGATCAAAATATTAATTACTGTTTTATAAACACTAGGCTTTTATAGTCATGAAATATTTCACCTGTCACATTCTAAATAAGTACCCTCATGGAACGTAGTAAAAGTACTGTAGTATCAAGATATTTCTTCTACACTTACTGTATTGCATTCGATTCGCCACGACCGTGCGAGTATCTCTTGCATATGTAATCGCAACTGGCACGGGCGGAGGGGTCTGTCTACCCATCGACCTCAATCTCACCTAGAGTGTTGCCCGACGTGTCGTATAGTAATCGATGAAGCTACACTGGACACTTCCGTCAGCATAGAGCAGTCAAAAAAGCTACTAGTGCTACTGATCCAACGGAAGCGACTAATAAGAAACTAATCATCATGTGACCATGCGCTTATATGTCCGTATGCTTGTCATCGGCAAGAGCCGAAGACCGGCAACTCGTTTACCTCCTATGAAATAAAAAATTGCTATGATAACGTGTACATAAACTCCAAGACAGCTGCTACATCGCAATGGTCTGCTGCACGCACACCGGCATTCCATCTAGCTGAAGGTCGACCACGAAATTCTTGTTTGAACTTGGAAAGGTGAAGACTATAATTTATTTGAATAATTATTTTGCATCTTTATTTAAAAAAATATATAGTATAGTATACATTTATACGGTACAAAAAATGACTGATATTATACAACTAAACTTAATTAATTAATTACATCAAGACGATTTTGTTATTACAATCGGTGGTACTAATGATACAGATCCATATAATATTAATGTAACTGTAGGTAATTGTTTTTATTCTGTGACAAAACCCAACATAAGTGTTAAGAGTACCTTACAATGCTAATCTTAATGAACAGAAATTAAATTATGTAATCAGATACATATATTACAGACATAGTAATATTTTGTATATTTAGATGTGCTATAAACATCGTAGATACATGTGTAAACCTAATTTTACCTTAAATATTTGTTGATATATACTGAGAGCTATTACGCTTAGACTATAACCGTAGCGGGGAACAATATAAAACTAAATTCTCTAATCTACGATCTGGACCAGTTAATGATAAACACACTCATTTTAAACATTTAAAATGATACAAAAAACATTTTGTATAATTTAAATATTTTAATTAACAAATGACGTGTATTAAAAGAATCTGCTCACGCACTCAAATCGAACGTACTTACGTATCCCAAATAAGATAGCCGAGATAAGTTGCGGTGTACCAGAAGGGAGTATTCTTGGCCCATTAATATTTCTTATTTATATAAATGCCTCACGCAACGTGCAGTTATATTTTCTGGACAAAACATACAATTATATGACACAATAAATGATAATTTAAGTAATATAATGATATGGTTGGATAATAATAATCTTAAAGCAAACTTAGATAAAACATTTCTAATATATTTTTCATAAAGAATTCTGTAACATCATATTGACATACAATATAATAATAATAAGGTTATGACGGCGAATGAAATCAAGTTTTTGGGGCTCCACTTGAATCAAAAATTAACATGGCGTAGTCATACTGATCATGTAATAAAAAGGATCAATAAATTTCAATATGCTCTATATAATTTAAGGAAGATAACTAGCCTGGAAACAGTTATATCTGCATATCATGCTTACGTATCTTTGACTTTGCACTACGGTTTAAATTTTGAGGAAACTCACCAGATAGAGAACTAGTATTTAGATACCAAAAAAAAATGCATTAGAACTATTTTCCAAATTAAAGTGATTTACAGTTGCTAACAGTATCTACATAACTTTAGAATAATGACACCACCATCACTTTATATTTTTGAAATATGTATGTTTGTAAAGAGAAATCCCAACCTATTTAAAATACATATGTGTAGCCGACATCATTATAATATTTGTACGCAAACTCATAGAACCGCTCTAAAAAGTAAAAGCATTTTAGGTATGTGACCCAAAGTATATAGTAAATTACCTACAAATTTAATTTAAATTTAAAAGTAACTTGACCAGTCTGCTTTTGTCTAAGAATTATTATTCTGTTAATGATGTTTTTTTGTGACGGGACCGCCAGATTTTAATGATCCGATTTAATTATTTATTGATTCAAAAACTTATTATTAACCAATTGTGTTGTATTGCATTTTGTGTAATTCTTGAAGTTTTAATTATTATAATATTTAATTTATGATGATGTAACATGAAAGTTAATATTGTATAATTAAATGTAATTGTTTATATTTGTATGCCTTTAACGGCCAAACACAGAGTCACTTTTTGTACCTATTTTTTCCATGTATAATGTACCTATGTTTACAAATAAATAAATAAATTGAGCCAGAGCTTTTTGGTAACTACCGTAACCCATAAACATCCATATAATACTTATGCAAATGCATTGTCCTACTTTCCTCCTATACTTCAAGGGGCAACCGGGTACCCACGTATCGCTCGAAATACGACAGCGAAGCTATCGCTTTTCAGCAATATTAAGACACCGTTCCGGTCGTGCCGGCCTAATCCCCCTGCAGTACACTACTGGTACTAGCCTACCAAATTATATATGTGTGTGATCGCAGCATTAAATGTTTTACGTTACTTTAGTTCTGATTACCGATCACTTAAACCATGCAATATTATTTTTATTTATTTTTTATTTATATAGATACTAGCACTTTTTTAATGAGGGGCATGTATTCGTTGCTCATTTATCAGTAAATTTGATTAGCGCACTACATCAATAAAAGCATACTAGATGAAAAGCACTCAACTCTCCACACCCCCTCAATCTTCACCCACCAAGGCGATGTCCTGATCGTGATGTTGACTTGAGTTATTTAAAGGAATCTCAGTAATCCACCAGGGATTAGTGAGATTCTTTTAAATAACGTGAAATACTAAGCAAGACTTGGGCTTTAGCTGAGTAGTAATTAACACACAAAGGGGTATGAGTTGGTTCACGGAGAGGCCATGAATCAATCATAACGAGGCTATTTTATCGCGCCTGAGCTTTCACCATCGTCAGAGACGAAGGATGCGGGACCCGTCGGTCTCGCAGGTCATGATGTTAACTGTTAATTTGTGTCTTATTATTCGTGTGTCGGGATGCATCTCTCCCGTCATACGGGATGCATTGATATCGGATAACTTTCCGTTTTTCCTCTAGAGGATAATCAGCGAAAATCTAGAATTCAGAATGTGAGTGAGGTGGAAAGTTAAAAGCCCCCACCTTTTAACTTTCCACCTCCAGACATCTACGCCCATGGGACGGAGGCGAGGTCGTCACCTTTGACTCGGCCGTGATGGATATCGTGGTATTTGTAATGAGATATTTTTATTTATTGCAACACGACGATACTTGTTTATAAATTAAGTAAAGATCAATTACAGAGCCACGAGGCCAAATGAATAGATCTACAAACTATAACATTTTGTGAAGTGTGACTTGGTGATTTGGTGCATTGCAGGTGTATGCGTTTTGTGAGCTTTCGGTGGTCGATTGGAGGGGAGGAGGAAAGGTGGGCCACACGTAAAAGGCTCCGAATCTCAGCTACATATTTCTATATTCGACAAATAAATTGTTACAAACTTACCTTCGGAGAAGTCAAAGCAAGGCTGTCTAAATACAAGCGACCAAGGAGACCCGGACCTCTTTTAGTAGCGTTTAGAATACATAGCTTATGTCAACATCATGACGAATTTATTCATATTCACATCTGTTTAACAACGTGTATCATATTTTTGCTAAAAAATAAATAAATAGATATATTTATTTAGTAATTAAGTGATAGCATAACTAATTGTCAACTGCTATTCACTAGTTCAATTATTATCCCTATGTGAACAGAGTTAGGATTGACAACACTTCACGTAGTTACATTCTAATATCTTTGGAGTTCCTCAAGGTGGTGACCTGAGTCCTCTTCTTTTCGACCTCTTTATCAGCACTATCACGAAATCTGTAGCTCTCGAATCTAGAGGAACCGTCCAACACGGTAAATTTTATTGCACGGCATTAAGTGACGGTTTCTGTATGATCTCTTGTCATGTTAAGTGACGCTATTGTAATGGCATTTCACAAGGAATTAGGGGGAAATCCTTACAGAACATAGGGGGCTCATAAATTTTCATGAGATGATAAATAGTAAATATGTACTAATATTTTAGGTTACTGACCCTAACCTTTGGTGGAGGATCTGCATCCATCTAAATATTTGGTCTTCCCTCTATCGCCTGCGTTACCGAAGGCCAAACACGACTCCTTCCTTAAAAATCCATCAGATTTGTAAATCTTTTGATTTAAGAGTTGCCAACAAAAATTGAAACAACAGATATAATCTAGTACAAAAATTTATCGCATCCTGAGGACGTTCTCGTTCAGATATGATTGTCAGTACGTGAACCGCTGCTCCAGGATTCACGTATTAACAAACACCCAAGTGACTAAGGGTGGCAGGTGCCAAGTGCCTATTGATAATAAAATTAGACAATTGTATCTACTATGAGAATCGATTAATTTTAAATCTGCTATAATTTAATTTTGTTATTTTAATATTGATGTATCAAATTTAATTTAATTTTAATATTGATGTATGAAATATAATCGTAACGTGGGTTTAATTATTATTATTGAAATTATTAACGTAGAGCAAGTATGTAACTAATAAAAATGTGGATCCGGTCCGAAATAAAAAGTTATTTATTTATTATTATTTATTACCTTAGTAGTACTTATATACAAAGCATCGGTTCTCTCACAGAGAGCCAACCATACTACAACTTACACTATACAGATGAACCCAGCGTCGGTGACGTCATATCGTAGCTCTCTGGTAGTGTGCTCACCTAAGATCAAATAAATGGGTAGATGTAGATGTAGCGTTATACAAAAAGTCGCTCCTTTTTACTTTACATATGACGTTTCATGTCTGGCCCGCATTACACACGTACACAATGCACATATATACATATTTAAAATATCGACAAAAATGCGGCTATCGCACTAAAATACTAATACATTTTAATTTATTTGCGTGTACAAAAAATCCGTGTATGTATCTCACATGTACAAAGCGTCGGTTTTGTAGCCACATTGTGTGAATAATGACAGGTTATAGACGTCGAAGAGGCTTCGTTGATTAATATCCACGTATATGTGTCGCAGTCGGATTGTCTAAACCGCCGTATTTCATTACGGCCAGCCACTTTCAAAAACAGGACTGTTACCTTTTGTGGCGGACCAGCGATGAGCTGGATTGAATACGGCTGAGTGATAATCCACCAGAAAGTGTTCGGCGTTACACGTTATTCAAAAAGGCTAGCCTCACTGAATTTAAGTGAATCAATATCCGGCTCATTGACACATTTTTGTTTCGAATTTTAACACTTAAAATGACAACAATAATGGCGTCGATTATCGAATACAGAGAAATTTAAAACAATGCCTTGATAGGTTCGAAGGTGTAGGTGGGGGCGTAGCTCCCGACTAAACCATCCGTGGTTAAGTTATTTTCTTAATTTGCGATAAAAAAAACACTTGGCTTAATTGATAATATACTTGTACACATCTTCTGCCCAAAATCAAAATATTCAATGAGGCTAAACCTCAGCCGCCATATTGAAGAACGTCTCGCAATGACAACCCGGCTAATCGTTGGCCCGCCACAAATTAAAAAGGCTAGCCGATATGTAATATGGCGATTAATACAATACAACTGCGACGAATATATATATATATATATATATGTCTGTGTTATAGCTACTTACAACTACATTTTTGCATCTATCACGATAAAACGATGCTATTTTATACCAAATTGTTAAAGTTAATTAAAGTTATACATATATGTTTTATTTAAAGTTGATAGCAGCATAGCAGCTGTATATTGAGGGGGGCCAAGAGTCCATACAAACAATAGATTATAGTGCGTCAGTGAGGTGCGGTGTAAAGTCACCAAGTATATCGACGTCAGATAGTCAAGCTGTTGTTAACGTTAAGTTCATTTTTAATTTAAGTTCTTTTTATTTCGTTCTTTAATTTTTGTTTGTACTTATTCCATTATTACGTCGGATAGTTTTTTCTTCAAATAAAAACAAGACTCACAATTTTATCATGAATACTAATAGTGTCTTATAGTACCAAGTAATAAAGAGTACTAGCAGTCATTACTTATAATACCAAGTAATAAAGAGTACTAGCAGTCATTACTTATAATACCAAGTAATAAAGAGTACTAGTAGTCATTACTTATAATAGAACAGCTGAACTCTTATCGGTACAGCTACCGTCACTGTATCTACTTTCCACCAATGCTTTAACTTTACTGTATGACATGACACCAACCTTCTCTTTAGTTTGCCTTTTAAGCTTTGTCCTCCTTCTGTCCCTACATTTCTTACATAAAACTCCGTATTGTCTTAGGTGTGGAAATAAAATCTCCACTGAAAAGAGACTGGTTTGGAATTGCAATAGATTGAAAAAAATTTAGTTAATTTAGTTTTAAGTTTATAATGTGGGCCTTGCAACCACATGTCATCATTTTTAAATAATACACAATAAAACATTGTTTTCAAAACTATGATGTAATAGTAGTAATTAGTAACAATATTTTTGGTTAATTAAACATGCTATATTTACGTCTTTATTTGATCTTAAGTGTCAACCGTAGTACCGGTTCGTATATCTGTGACTACCTGCGCAACTGGCGTGAATGCGTCACAGCGACGCCCCGGCACATTGTGCTAACGGTCTCTTCTCCGGTCACAATATCTATGCAGCTGACGTTGGATAACACGGAGTGGGGGTTACATCCTAGCAGATGATTGAAGTCCAGAAAGGTGTGCATGCACTGATATTTTCCTGGATAAATAGTTATTTCGAAGAAGAAGTTCGTCATTGATCCTATTTAGACAATCATCGGTACCACTTGCCTCTGACTATATGTAGCTCAATGCATACGCATGTCCACCAATGCTAACACACAATTGGTTCTTAGCATTTGATTTAGTTAACGTTCAATTTAGTTGCTTCGTATGTGTACTCTGGCGCTGCCTACCTACTCCATGTATTTCATATTCTCAGCTATCGAGTTATATGGAGATCAGTGTGCAAAGATTTTGTGACCGGGTTCTATATATGTCGTAGTCATTTTAAGCACTTGGCCTAATTTCACACTTGTAAAGATCACTATCAGTGGCCTTAAATCAAGATATTTATTAGCCTAACCGTCAGCCGCCATATTGAATAAAGTCTTGCAATGACAATCCGGCTAATCGTTCGCCCGCCACAAAACAAAACGCCCGTTTTTGAAAACGGCTAGGCTTGATGTTATTCGGCGATTTAGACAATCCGACTGCGACACATATATACAGAGTGTTTCAGAACCTCGGCGTCTTGTAGTTGGGTTCGTCTGCGGCGAACTGCGGTGCTCTTCGCTTCTGTATTATATTTTGTATCTGTAACACAAACGACAAACATTGTATAGGCATAGTAAGGGATTATCGTGTTTATTTAGGGTTCTGTATCTGAAAAAAAAGCAAGTACAAAGTACACTTTAGACAACACGTCACACGAGTGAAGTCAAACTTCTTTAGTTACACGAAACGAGAGCCTATGAGAGAAAAAGATACTATATGCTCGCTTCCTCTCTCTTGCCCCTACAGTGATTATGAAACGTAACTTTCATCTTTCTATCTTTACTGACTTATATCTCGCTTTCAGCTTCCGTTGCCTTCCGTTTCGTAATGCTCTCATCACACATTCACCCATTATTAAGTTAATCCCCAAGTCGAGCGTGCATATGGACGTTTTACTCCAAAAACGGAAACCTGATAGGATCACCATTTTGAAAGCCCATTGGATGAAAGGAGTAAAGGAAGGCAATGCATCTGCAGGACAAGTATGTATATGGTGTGTTTGTAGTAATCAATAGGCACTGATTGCTCGTTTGGCCCCAAGTACAATAAAAATTTCACTTTGTAGTCCGTCTGTTCGCCTGGTCCTATATATGTATATCTATGTATCTCTCTGTGTATCATCAGGGTATACCACATCCCTGGTTATATGTGCTTCCACTTACGGTGACTGTACAGTACATGTACGTAGATTTTATAACTTCTAAACAAGATTACGCACATTACAAATTAGGCTACAACACAAGTTCGGTCCGCAACCTCTTAAAGCACAAAAGAATCATACTTCTAAGGCAATACAATCGATATAGTCTTCGCGCGATCGCACAGAAAACGTACAGAAAAATCTTCCTATTTCATGACTGGAGACAGGAAAAAGTATGGATACTTGTGGTGTCGAGACTTGTCCTCTCGATATCGATATTTTTCCTCAATGAGCACATCGATACTTTGTACTCGATACACTCCTCAATGAGCACTTTTTGTATTTTTACTATTGAGTTACGGACCCAAAAAAAGAAGCTATATAAAAACCAACCTGTTGCCACTCCCGATCCAGCTCCGCCTTCTCGCTCTTGTCTTTAGTCTTCCTGGTCTTACGTCCGTCCTGTGTCTTCACTCCGTATTGAAAGGCGGCCTTCGGCAGCGCCTCCTTGCTGCTCATGTACGCGGAGTACTCCTCCTGCGTGTCGAAGTCCCATCGTCCTGGGGGAAGGGGGGGTACTCAGTACGAGCAGTGCATACACGGAGCGTTGCACCGCTAGATGACGTTCGTTACGATCGATCGATCGATAAAATACAATTTTAACTATTTTCCATGGCATTTTCGGGGGTGAGTGTATGCTGGTTTAACCGCAAGGGGCTGTTAGTATATAGTAATACATAAATGTAAAATGTAGAATATATACGTGTACATTTTAAAGTTTATTACTTCAGTAACTTAGGAGTCGTGATGGTGCTTTACGACAATTGCATGTCGGAGCTCAAACACAGATTTTATGTTACAACGCCGATTGTACAATATTTTTGTGAACAACGGGTGACCTCTTTACGACTAGAGAACTGATTGTGCAGTACTTGAACAGCGCCTCGTCTCCGACGTATGAACTAAACCATAGCTTAGAGCGCATACACTTGTAAATAATCTGAACGCTGACAATTTTCAATAGAAATGTTCTATGGTGCTTGAACGAGTCCAATACTGAGAAGGATGTCAATTATATTTAATTAATTCGTTAATACAGTATATACCGAGGCAGTGACAAAACTGGCTAAAACATTTATTTTGTTACTGTCATTAGACAATTATGTTTATAAATTTTCCTTGTGAGACCTGTACAGGGATCTGAGCCGAGAACTTACCAATAGGCCCTTTCTTGTTTCCAGCATCCATCTTAGTATAGTCCACTTCATCATCGGAGTCATCAATAGCGTCGTCCATCTCCCGCAGTCCCGGATAACACTCGGCGTAGCCCTCGGGCTCCGCGGCCAGTCGTGTGAGCAGCGCGGCCGATCTCTTGTCTCGCTCCTCCACGGTACCACTGGCTTGACGCCGTGGCAGCGCTCCCGGACCTTAACATAATCATAGTTTACATTATGGGCATAGGAGTATCGTACCAAGGGGCTTAAGACTTCCAACCAGCCCTTTAATGAACACAAAGACGAATGCTTAGGTTATTTGATATAATGACAAGATGATATGATCTTTGAATAGAAGTAATAAATAATGTTCAGTTCTTGTATACAATCAAAGCCAACATATTTTTTGTTAAACTTATAAAACAATATGAATTCGTTAAAATTTGTTACAGTAGTTTTATTGTAATGAGGAAAATTCGCGTAAACATAGTAAAAATAATAACGTAATTTAAATCAAAATTATGTGTAAAAAGTTAAAGAAAAAGCCCTACACTGATGGATTTAAATCCCAACTAGACCTAGGAAGAACCGGTAAAAAATATATTCGATACTCCATTAGAATTCAAGAATATTTCGCAAAAATTATAAATCGAGGAAATCGCTATATTTAAGGATACATCAGTGAATGAACACCAAGGCGCATTCCACACACCCTCGTCCTTGTCAGTCTCCAACGGCTTGTCGAAGTAGCCCCCGGCGCGCTCCTGGCGGCGGTCGGCGCGCCGCTCGCCCGCCACGTAGTCGCCTATTTCGCCGTATATAGAGTCGTCGTTGCGACCCTTCTCGTTAGCTTTGTCCTGCACATTTAACATAAGCATCTATCGATTATTTCATAATATCGGTATCGATTAATTCGATATAAACGAGGTGATCGTGCGTGTTTATCGAATGATATTATTTTGATATTTTTTGGACTAAGACTAGTTAATCGTTACGACAAGAGTGCGAAAGATTGTCCGGTCTGCTGTATCCTACTTGCCGCATTACTATAACGAATAGTTTTCAAATCAGTGTGATTGTCGAGAATTTTCAATTAATTGATTGGTTGGTTGAGAAATAGATGCTTGTAATTGTTAAAGGTGTGATGTCTGACCATTCTGATAACGGATTTATTACTCCTTTCCGTCATATATCTCTTTGTACATGACCACAACATCAGAATTTTGGAGCCCTGGGCTGGTAATCCTTGTGGCAGAGTCGGAACTGTTGCCAAGTTCAGCTCGCCGGGCTCAGGCACGTCCTGCTCCGGGTGAGGGGGTGAGACGGCACGTGTGTAGCTGTCTCTACATGTCGTCTCTCGTCATGTCTGACTACATGTCACTACGCTACCTTGGTCTTCTTCAACTTGCGATGCCTGCCGTGGCGCAGGTAGGAGAAGATCTGCGCCAGTTTGTCTAGCACCACGTCGTTGGCGCTGGAGGCCGAGCTCCGCTCGTCGGGTTCCGGCACGTCAGCCTTACTCCGGGTCAGGGTGGTGGGGATGTCGCTGTCGATGGTCCCCTCCTCGTCGAGCTCCACGACGTACGCCATGCGTCCGTGCGCGAACAGCTCGTTTCGTATTACCTTTCTGCTCCTGTAAATGTTATGTATATCGAAATTGACGGTAGGCGCTGGTCATCTATTACCGACCCATAGACACCTGTATAAATGTTAAACAATGTGGTTTCTGCCGCTCTATACGAGCATGCAACCGATGTCCCAAACCGTACGGCGGTACCATAGCCGCGGAGTATCTCTCCGGTGGTCCTGGTCCAATTCCGTTCCAGTGCAACTTGGCTATACCTATTATAAGAACGACTAAAAGATTCTTGGCTATTAGCAATCTTCACAAATACAAATAATATTTATAGTTTCATTCTGTTTGCAGGTGGAAAATTCCCCGAGGAATCGAGGATTCTAATATAAGTACTCGTACTTTGACTCGCATATTTATCAAACTTTATTGAGCCTAATAAAGTAGTATTCTCAAAAGAATATAAATAAATCAGGTTTGGTCCGCAACTTCGTCTGCCTGAGTTATTGAAATATAAAGTTCTGGTTGTGAGTTCCATTAAAATGAATCTCACATCTCCACCAAGACAAATGTGAAAACTGCATCAAAGTTAATTCAGTAGTTTAAGCAATATGCTTATAAACTACTGAATTAACTAATAAAGCGTGAACTAACCGTTAAAACTTTTAAAAACATACACTTCGCCTTCTGTTAGTCATATAAAGATTCCTCCTAAATTTAATTCTTACTAAAGTAAGGATTAATAATTAAAATTAGAAACACTTGATTTAGTAATTATAATGTTTATGTAACATGTATACACTTACTTTTGTTCAGTCACCAAATTATGTATGGTCTTGGCCATTGGGGTTTTAAATTGTATTTCCTCTTCCTGGAAACAAAAATGGATACAAGATCAGCCATCTTTATTGTAGGGAAATTAAGGAATGTGGGGAAGGTATTATTTATGACTTACAAACAACTTAATGACAATCAGTGACGCAGCAGATACATTGCCCTTCATTTCAGTTTGGCCTATTAAACGATTAAGTATCACAAATCATACGAAACATGACAACATAGTTATCTCCTTATGTCGATGGACACCCAGGATGTGGCGCACAGTGATAAACGCATTCCTCCCGCGGAACAAAAATAACAAATTACACGAATGCTTTATTTTCTTAGACAGTAATTAGTTGAAGTTTTTGAGTCGCTCAGACAAATGTGAAGGTTCCAGGACGCCACAGAAGCGTTTCTTGAAATTTTTTACACGAACCTTTGCCAGTAAAGCACTGCATGTATGTGATAAATCCAGTTTTGTATGCATGAAACTGCGTTCGGAATTCCGAATCAATATTTCTTAACGTAATCCCGTCTGTTTTGGATGCTTTCTTTGACCCAACCACAAATAAATATTTAAAAAATAACTTACAACTGGCACCTCTTTCTTCTCCTTCACCGACTCCACCGGCAGCGACACAAGCCGCTCCATCTCGGCTTCCTCCTCCAGCTCCCGCGTTTGTATCTCAGATCGCACCTGAAACGGTTGGCGAAGTAGTTATAATATAGAAATACTCTTCAATCTGTACTAGTACTGGTACCTGTCCCGACTAGTTTTTTTTAAAGGGCCTACTACTGACTGGCGACGCTATTGTACCCGAACCTAAGGTTCATGAAGACTTTTGTGTCTTCTAGTTTAGGGAGACGATAGGGGAGAGGGGGGCAGATCCTCTTTTCCCGCAGATGGAAAGAGATGTTCCGGGTTGTTTGTGGGCGTACCCTATAGTGATTATTTTTGGGAATCATAATCCCCCGTCCCGGTCGCCCTCCCAATGATAGTGGTACCGCGCGCACGATGTCCTTTATGGTGTGACGACGTGGATAAGCATAATTGAGCTCGCTTATTATTTGGCTTGTCTGAGGAGACCTGCGTCCGTTTCACCCCCTCCCCCCCTGACGGGCGGGGTTTGATTCGCGCTCGAAATCAGTAAGGTTCAAAATTTAATTTATTGTTAGTTTTCTAAAATACTCTAAGCTCTCACCTTGCGGATATGAACCCGGGTCCCTTAATGTTTGTGTTACTATGGGGAGGTTTCAACGCCTCGGCCGGTTCGTTGCGGTATACCTAGGATTGGTTCTAGCAGGAAAAATGCATTTACACACCATCCAGCCGACCCAAGGTGATCCGAAGGGCGTGTCGGGCTCAGGAGGTGAAGCGATAGCTACCACTGACTAAAGCCTTCTACGTTTACTTGCCCTATTGGCTTTTCACAGCGGGTGCGTTGTCTTGGTGTTTGTGTCATTTTCGTCGGACTTAGCTACTGCTATCGCGATCGTATCGTCGGCGTAGTGCACTATGTGCTTCGGCCGACGGTAACGAGATTTTGTTATTAACGTCGGATCGTATTCCGACGTTTTAACAATTAATTTGTTTTTGTGATTTACGGAGCGGTCAAAGAGCTCTTGATACAGCTCTTTGAAATGGCCTAAAATCGAGGTCAGACGAAAAAGTCACAATGTAATGTCGATGTTTCGCATGTATCAGCCATGTTGAAAAAAGAAATATCGTGCCTTTTTCAGAACGTTGTGTCTGTGTGATTCTTAAAACTCATCTACCTATCGAGAGTGACGCCTAAGTATTTTACCATTTCTGCTCAAAGTAACTCGTTACCATGGAGCAGGATGGGAGGCATGTCTTCTCCTCTTTGCGAAGTTTCAGGAGAAGAGTATGAACTTACTCCTTTCCACGTTTGCCTTTATTCTCCATTTTAAGAACCATTCACCGAGTTCGGTGACGGCCTTTTGGAGTACTTTGACTACCTTATTGGGAACGTTACTAGTGCGGTATCGTCCGCGAATACCGCCAGCTGGACGCTGGGGTGTGGCGGTATGTCACTAGTGTACATGTTAAAGAGGGTGGGACAGAGAATCGATCCTTGAGGAACACTGGCTCTAAGGGGACGGGGAAAGGACAGGGTGCCCTAGACTCTGTAGCGGAACTACCTGCTTGCCTGTACCTACTTGGTATAGTTTGAAGATGAGGCATTGGTGCCAAATCTTGTCAAACGCCTTTGCTAACAAAAAAGACGCGCACGTGCCGCGTGGCCGTATCTTTTTGAGTCCCGTGAGTACGTACTCTGTGAGGCGGTGTACTTACTGTGGGCAGCAGTGGCTGTCGCGAAATTCGAACTGCTCTATTGCTACTTCGTGTCTGCAGTTCTACATGGCCGAGTTTATCCGGCCAAGACTATGCCACAGCTGTAGCGTTGTCACTAGCCATAGATGTTGCCGTCCGATGTGCAGGTGTTGAACAACTTTTTTTGAAGTTATTCTTCTTTTGGCACGTTGGGGAAGTGTAATGAGTTACTTTTACGATGGGCACGTACACCGTCACAAAAACCGACACCCTGAAGTTAGCTATAGTCAACATATTTTTCAATAAAAGTTGCCCTACCGCGTTATAACAAAACATTATTAATGTTTTGTTATAACGCGGTAAAATTAACATGTATTAAATACCTTCTTTCTATTGTTAGCGTCGTTTCTTCTGAAAACTAAGAATAAAGCGAAAGGTAATCTTTTTTTAAAAGATTTTTATCTTCCCTAAGTACATACACTTTTTTTAGTTTGAGTCAGTATTGAGAATAATAAACGCAAGCCGACTGTGTAGAACCTGTAAAAGGACATACCTTTTGCAGTAACGCATAATCCAGACCTTTCACCAAGTGAGTATGCTCCATATCACCTCCAAGATATTTTGATTCCTGAAATAATATTAAATTATTAATTAACTAGCGATCACTCATATACAATTTAGGCCAATATATATATGGGGATATATATATATATATATATATATAGCCTTGGCGTTCATTGAAAGAGGCCTATGTTCAGCAGTGGACCGATAAGGGCTTATAATGATGATGATGGTGATATAGCGACAGCCTTGTTATCACAACACTACTTCCGCCGTTAGATCCCGTGTCCCTGCGGTCGGTCCTCCTAATCCTACTTTTAAACACAGAGCGCAACATTACCATTTCAAGTCGAAGTTCTCTATTGATGTCTAAGGTTTACGCGAATGTTAGACATTACAATAAAACTACTTTCACGGATTTTATCGCGGTTTATTAAATTATTTATGTAGCCCGACTTTTCAGATGCTTTACAGCAACCACGGTCACGGGTGGACTGAGATGATAGATGTCCTGGACCTGTCCTGTCCTGTCCTAATCCTAATAAACCGCGATAAAATCCGTAAAGGTAGTTTTATTGTAATGTCTATCCGTCACTTTACGCAGGCAAAAATTTTTCTCAACAACTTTTTTTATATATTAGGAGGGCGCAAATGAGCAGCCAGAGTCCTCCAAATAACCGTTATGCCACCAGATACTCACAAACACATGGTACACGACAGTTGTCGTTTTTTGGCGGTATAATGTAAAAGAGAGGTACCTCCTTAGTTCCCGCCCCAGTTGGGTTGCAATGCAGCATGGCACCACCTCTTGGCTCTAACTAGTATTTTATCATATATATCAGTACAAAATTACAACCAAATCGGTACAATAATTTTGCGTGTATACATTCAAACAAGCTTTCGCAGTCATAACATTATGCAGTGCATGTCACCGTCCAGTAGTGCCAGCATCCAAAGGCTAAGTGCAGTCCGCCAAACTGTTAGTGTAAAAACAGATCTCTACTCTACCTAATAACAGAGCCCTGACGGCAGAGAGCCATGAGGCATGACACATGATAATAATTTAATATTTTCATATTTAAAAACAACAACACATCTTGACGCCAGTACCCTAATGGGTAGGCAGAACGAATGGAGCGCCACATATCCTTACATACATTTTTTTCTTGGTTCGAGGGGAAATGCGCGTACTGCTACCGAACCTGAATGGAGGCTGATGGGTTAACTCGCGGGTTACCGAAATTCCCACAAAAACCCCGCGGTTGCCCTCAGCCACCTGTATTGCGGTGTCCCGGATGTGTCAGCAAAAGCGCACCTTTACGACTGGTCCGTCTTTAGAGGACCCGGCTCCTACAAAAGGGGGATGATACTAGCTATATCAACCCCCTCCGGTGCCGAGTACGTCATGATACGGGTGGGGTTGACTCAACTTGACACGTGATCGCAGTTAGAGACGCTCTGTCACAAATTATACCAATTTGGGCGTATCTTAGCCGAGCTCCCATCCGTCGCCTGCGAGGCGCGTCATTAATCGTTACGCACCTACACATTCAACCTAATCATTCATCTCCATATTTGTTAACGTCATCAAATAGTCAAAAAATTCTTATTGCGACACATGTATAATAAACACATGTTACTATTGATCCCCGACTTCACCCATGTACAACAGGGGCCGCGTTGTTACCTGAACAAATTATTTTCTAAAACCTTACACAGTAATTGCACTATACTAATATCCATTGGTGAACACTGTGTGAAAATCCACTTAGTAGACTTGAGAAAAACAATCACATACAGATAGATAGATTTTGTAATAAGTATAGATGTAGACATATTTGAGTACATACTTGAATCATCTGTCTCCTTCTTTCCTTTGCATCCATACCAGACTTTAGATCAGGAGCCACTGCTCTGCAAACATAAATCCAAACTTAGCTTCACTGGACAGTATTCAGGATGGACATAATCTGACATGAGAGCAAACAATTATCAAGTGAGAGAAGAGATTAAACACCACAGCATAGCTGTCACTTTGCAGTGGTAATGTGTGATCTGGGTCAAGTCAGCTGCAATGCAGCATATGACACTATCTGTTACTATATATTTGGTGTTACAATATATTGTTCAGATTATATTCAACCTCATTTTTTTATCATCATTCAATCATTGTCAGCCCTAGTCAGTCTGGACATAGGCCTCTTTCGATGAATACCAAGATGTCCAATCTCCTGCTACTCGCACCCATCCCAGACCAGCTACTGCACGGAGATTGTCTTCCCACCTGGTGAATGGTCAACCAACACTTCATTTTCCAGTTCCACTCCTGAACCTCAGTGGCCCATCTACCATCTGATCTTCTGAGTATGTGACCAGCCCATTGCCACTTTGAGCTTATTCTTCACGTGATAGCGGAGACTTTAGAAACTTGTTTTTTTATACCATACAATTTTTTTTCTTAAGGAGTATCCAAAAATTTCAAGAATTGTACCTGTAAGCACTTCCAGCAGTGCTGGTGGGATCACTCGGGTTTATGTCATTGACCCCGTCCCTTCTTTCCCTAGCTCTGTCCCTGTATTTCTCGGCCAACTCAGCTAGTTTATTATCCTCCTGCTTTTTAAGAGCTGCATAGTATGACTTCTTTTTTCTCCGCAGCTCGCTTTTGTTCTCAGCAGGTGGTGGCATGGACCTATAAGAGTAATTATTTTTTAATTCATTATGCACTAATGGTGTTTTATTGTTATGATTTTCTCCACTAAAATAAAAGTAAAGTAAAGCTAAAAAAATCTCTCTCAAGGATAAATGTTAGGAAATGATTAAAATATATAGAATGAATATACAAACATGTTACCATAACTAGAATACAGTAGATAATTTATTATTAAATTATTCAAATCTAAGAATTTCTTTCAGATACATAATACAATAATACATAATAAACACATTGGATTTATTGATTCATTTCATAAGCAATATTGTTCCATTGTATAGCCACATAGTTAGTGTAACAACTTGATAAGGTTGGCACTCAAAAATGTCTGCATGAAAATTGGTGTTTTAAGATCAATAAAATAGATTTTTGCCTTTTATGTAGTATGATGCCACTCCTAGCTAGTAAAAATGAATATTTTTAGACATTTCATCTGGTTTACACTTTGAAGTATAAAGTAAGCGATGACATTTTCCACAATGCATTAAGATTGTATGTAAGCCAATAATTTATACAAATACATCATGAAGTAGAATGTTAATTAATATTTCGGCAACGGAGGCCATCTTTATAGACTAGCCAACTGCATAATTCAGCTTAGGTGTGTGAATGTGGTTTAATATAATATTAAAGGTACTAATATTGTTATACTATATGCTACATTTCCTTTAAAGGCTTATTTAATTATTGATGAACTCTCATGATCAGTGTTACTTGAAGTGAAGATTGAATGTATCTAATGAGATTTTGGCTCGCTGTTACTCCTAGCATACTTTATAGCCTAGTGTCTTGAGACATGCCACTATACTATTAATATACTTTAAGCATAGCTACAAATAATAAGACAAATAGTAAAATTTTGCATAGTGAAGTATTATGTACACTATTGTAGTCAAAATATTTTCGGTAGAACTATATTATGCCGCCTACTGTGAGAACAATAGAACATTACCCTGAATTCGCCATGGCCTCGCGGACTGAACCAGCAGGGTGGGCTCCACCGGCTGGTGTCGCTCTTGGGGTCATGAGGAGTTTTCTGAAATCATCATTTGTGAGTCGCTGAGACATCGGCGTATCTTCAACACTTCTATGATCATCCATATTGATTATTTTTATCTGAACCTCCAAATGAAATTATTATTACAAACGCAAACAAGTCTTTGTGACAACTAGATGCAATTTTATGAGTTTTGATAACTTGTAAATGATTTTTTGAGATCCGTATTTTGTAAACTCAAGAACAGAGTAAAATGTTTTCTTCTTCTTCTTTGTAAAATTAAATGACACATGTGTTTATTTGCCAAAGCCGTGCAACATTTTAATTTTGTAAAATCGCTTTTTGTATGCTACAATTGGTTATGTCTCTGAGTATTAAGCCAAGCGATTTAATCATAGAGACAATAAGATAGAGAAGGGAATCTAGCATACAATCTAGCACACGGCCGTCTAAGTCGAAAGAAACAGCAAACCCGTTCCATCTCTCTCTTTCTATGTATTTCTCTCTGCATATTGAGCATGCGAAAATAGATAGACAAATATAATAATGCATTCTCATCTTCATATAACTGCCTATAGCATCCTTACTCTGTCTGTACTAACTCAATAAGTTTGATACATAAAGGGTTATGCTTATAATGACTTTGGCTGCAAATCATATGCAAAAATTTAGTGACTTTTGGCTGCAAATCATATGCAAATATTTTTTAATTATTTTATCATTTGTTAATAGATTAACAAATGATAAAGTAAATGTTTCACTACACTAGTTTTAGAGAATTGTAAAATTAGGAGGTTGATGATAGCATGTGTTTGTGATTGATCTACGTAATTTGTCGATACTTCGTGTTTACATTTGTTTTGTTTGAGTGTTTTATGTCGCTTTTGTGTATTTGTGTGTGAAAGGTAAGTTTCTGTATTAATACTTCCGTAAAAGATTGGTGAGGATGACCTTGTCGATTTCCGGGGACTGGCCGCTTAGCCTATTGCCGGAGGAGGATATGGAACATACATCCCAATCTACCAAACGGTCATATACTAATGATGAGGGGTCCTCTGCCTTTTTTAAGATGGAGGTACGATCCTTTTGGATTGTTCCTCCATCTGCATCTGTACAACAGGTTTATAATCGCCCAAGCCTATTGGAGACCAATAAATGTACAGATGCGCATTCGGGACTGATTGTACATGTTTCCCACTCAGAAAACCATCCTTCTCCCGGTGCTTCCATAAATCCCATAGAATTCGGTCAGGTTATGACTAACTCTCGAGTTCAACGTATAAAAAAGGATGTAGTAGCTAAGGTTGGTAGGAACAGGATTTGGTAGAAATAGCATTTTGTCTCCAAATGCTGCCAATGATTTTCCCTCTAGTCCTGTTCTACTATCAATTAAGTTTACAGCCTCTGTTTCCACTTACAATGTTACTCGTATGGGAGTCGTTCGAAATGTTCCCACAGAGATGTCCATGAACGAATTTGTTAGTTGTACTAATGACCCAGAAGGTTGTGGATATATTCTAAAGGCCAGACGTCTTAACGGAAAGTCCTCGATTGATGATAATACTATTTAGATCCCAACTGCCTCGGTTGTGTTGACATTTAGTGGTCAGGTTCTACCATCCCGAGTTTTCTGTTTATACACCGCCTTACCAGTAGAACTGTACTAATTCCCCACAATTCAGTGCCTCAATTGCTGTCGTTTTGGTCTTGTGGCTGACAAATGCCGATCAAAACCAAAGTGCTTGTGCAAGTGCAAATGTGTCAAAGAGCACATAGGTAGATCGCGCAATGTCACTTCACTTGAGGCCAAATGTACAAACTATGAAGGTTCACACTTCTCCATAGATAAATGTTGTCCTGAACATGACAGACAAGAATCTATTAAATCCACCAAGACCCAAGAAAATATTTTGATGGATGAGCACATTCTGATGTTGTTCGTACTATTTTCTCCTCCCCTTCCAGATCCCAAGTACCTTTGACCTCAGAACATTTAGAGCCTTCCCAACCTACCCAATCTTACCGCCGTACAGTTATTTCTCCTCCTAAACCTCGTAAACCAACTTCCTCTCAAGGATATGCTGCCTACGCTGCTACGATGAGCCCTACGCTCATGACGCCATCATAGTACACCGTGATCCTCCATCTCCTACTAACGGGAGTGCCCTTCATAGGACTAAGGTGTCTGGGGACAACCTTATGTTCAATGTAATTGACTTATTGATTAACATGCTTTCCAAAATGAACGATTTTCCTTTATTTGTTACCACGTTGCTAATAGAGCTAACTCTATGAGGTGACTAATCACCTCATGTCAGTCGTCCAAATTCCCACTAATTCAATGGAATTCACAAAGCATTCGTCCTGTAGTTCATGAAATATTTAATTTATATAATCTGCATAAAGCACAAGTATTTGCTGTTTCGGAGACATGGTTACTTCCCAGTTCCCAATTTCGGATAAGGGGCTTTTCGTGTCTCCGAGGTGACAGCTGATGGTTGTGCGGGTGTGGCTTTGATCGTAAGATCTGGCCTGTCTTTTTCACGTCTGTCTCTTCCACAAACTCCTTCTGCCATTAATGCTGTTGCTGCCTGAATTCAATATATCTCAATACTTCTGTTATATATTCCTAATCCTTCTGTAGTTCAAGCTAGTGATTTAGTTCCTATTTTCGCTTCCCTATCTGGTAAATTTCTAATTTTAGGGGACTTTAACTGCCATCACTTTATGTGGGGTAGTGCCCATTACGATTATTTTGGTTGTGATTTGGTGATATCCACCAAGGAGTCAAAATTAAAAGTAACCAAAATTTGATTTAAATGTGTTTATTGAATTATGGTAATCCGGCTCGTAGGACCCGACCTGATCAGAGCCCTAGTCAGTGGACTTATCCTTTTGCTCCCCAAACTTCAGCTCTCTACTAGATTGGAGTGTTTTACAATCTTCGTGTGGTAGTGATCGCCTCCTATCCTTATCACCAATCCTGCCATTTCCTTCAATAGTTTAGTTAAAACTCCTCAATCATCAAATATCGAATCAATTGTCGAATGCAAAATGGGATCACTTTGCAACCGATAGTAATGTTAGAGTGAGTTCCTTGTCTCGAATTAATGACGAAAATTTAGAGGTCCGTCATGATAATTTTGATTCAAGTCTCTCGTATTCAGCATATAAAACATTCCACTAAAAAAACGTGCACAATTTAAATGTGCTCCACCTTGGTGGGATGCAGAGTATAGTGACATGGTCCACCGAAGGAAAAAAGCTGAAGAAAGATATTGTTTATTTATGGCAATAGATAACTTCTTTGTCTTAAAAGAATATAAGCATTGGCTAAGCGTCTTTTACGAAAAGAGATTAAGTTGGATATCCTTCTGTACTTCTGTTAGCCCACGTACCCCCGCAGTTTTTTTTATGGAGACAATTTAAACGATTTCGCCGTGCTTTTTTAGTAACAGATTTACCATGCAATGCTCCATGTCTTTGGTATGAAGGCTTTGTAGATAAATTAGCTCCACCAAGTGTTGTTACCCATCAGGATTTCCTACTAATCCATTCACTCTCCTGTAGTACTACATGTAACGGATTCAAGGATCCATTTTCGATGCCACAACTTCTTTCCACGTTGGATATACTTGAAAATTCTTTCGGTTATAAGGAAAGGTTTGAGTACTAGCGATTGCCATACTTTCCACCGACATCCGCATAGCACTTTCTAAGAATTAATTCCTCGCTGGTGTTCTCAGATACAGAAGCTGCATATGATAACGTCGTTCTTCCTTTGATCAAAAACAAATTGTTTAAGCTGAACACTCCGGGGAATGTTCAGCTTAAACAATTTGTTAAATTTTATAATTAACTGTATAATTTGATTTTCAACTCACTCATGGACATAACAAAAAAGATCCGTTATGGACTTTCGTCTTTAAGATGTGTTTGGAAAGGTCTTCCTCTAGGCTCAGTCCTCAGGCCCTTATTATTTGACCTTTATACTTCGGATTCTTGAGCAGACAGTTACTCCCTTTTGCAACATTCTATGCCGATGACGTCGCCATATATTCATCATCTTCAAATATTTCCATTCTGCAAAATAACATAAATTAAGATTTATTTTACCTAGAACAAAAACTTGCATCCCATGATATGTCGCTTCCTCCACCTGAAAACTCGGTAGTCATATTTACGAGAAGAAGAATTATTCCTCGTAATGACATAGTGATCCAGGAAAATTCAATTCCAATCAGAAATAAGGTGAAATTCTTTGGAATTATTTTCGACCCTAAATTGTCTGGCACTTCACACATCAATCATGTTGCAAGGTTTCTCTAGGAAAAGTAGATAAAACGCAACATCAATGCTTACGCATAATACTAGGAGCCATGAAATCTTCCCCTTCGAATGATCTCCAGGTAGAAGCCCTCGATTCGCCATTGTCTTTACGCAGACATTTTTTTTTTAATTTCAGATAAATTATCAGGTAGATACCTATATATTTAGAATTTCTGCTCGTTCTGATCATCCTCTTCTAACAAAACTTCCAAATTTAATTGATGTGATGGATAGTAATAAATATTGGCATAAATTAAATCCCCCTTGTTTAATTAAGAGTTTTCAAAAATTTACTTATCTTCCGAACCCCTAATTCTCATGCTCTCGTATCCCAACATTTCACACGGCATACGACGTTTTATTGTACCGTCCTCAGATTTTACTAAACTTTGGCGTGTCCAAAAATGATTCAGATTCCAATTCAATTTTTAATAGAATTATAGAGAAGGATTGGAGTGACTGGCTTCCAATATAGACAAATGCCTCCAAAATTTCAATAGAAGACTTATCCCCGCATACAATACCCTCCTCAGTTTTAAATGTCCTACATCATCATCCGTTTCCACTGGTGAGTCCATATCTATTCTAGAGGCAGTTAAATTTATAGAATGCCACCACCACTATACACTGGCCACAACAATATTTCCCGGGAAAACCTCACCAAGTCTCGGAACCAAATTGTGTCTGAAGTCGAGTCTTTATTGACGAAAGTCTCGAAATGGGGCCAACAAAATTTAGTGCAATTTAACCCCAAAAAGACAACTTTGCGCGTTTACCGCTAAAAAACCTTCTCTCCGTATCTCCTCGCTTCGAAAATAAGGCCCCTAATGGCCTCAGCTAGTATCGGGATTCTTGTAGTCGACATATCGCGCAATGTTAAATTCCGCGGTCATTTGGAGGCGAAGGCTAAAATAGCCGCCAAGAACCTGGATGTGCTCAAAAGGGCGAAGCAGTACTTCACGCCATTTCATCGGCTGCAATTATACAAGGCGCAGGTCCGACCGCATTTGACCGTATACAACGTAGAGCGTGTCGAATCGTTGACGACCAGGTTGTTTCCGTACAGCTTGATCCTTGGGCATTACGAAGAGATGTTGGCTCGCTCTGCATCTTTTACCGCAATTACAACGGGGAGTGTTCCGAGGAGTTGTTCGAATTAATACCAGCAGCGGAATTCCACTCTCGGACATCACGGCTAAGCTCTAAGTTCCACCGTCATCACCTTGAGGACCCATTTTCTACAACGTGCGTTTCAAGCGCAATTTCCTACCGCGCACCACTTCGATGTGTGTGAACGCTTCCACCGTCGGTATTTCCGAACCAATACGATATGGGGTTCTTCAAGAAAGAGCTCTTTTCTTGAAGAACACCATAACTCCCATCTTAAAGAACGGCAACGCACCTGCATAACATCGGGTAATGCGGATGACTATGGGCTGCGGTAGAAACCTACCACCTGCTCGTTTTTCTCTTATCCTATAAAAAAAAAAACTTGAACAAAACTAGAATTTTCGCGGACTCATTGAGTACTCTTCAAGCCACTACGGCTTAAAGAGTAAGTGAAACCAGTTTCTTCTGGTAAATTTCGTCTAAATTTCCTCTTTTTTTAGAAATTAAATAAATTCTGTACAAATGTTTTTCTCGTCATCTTGAGGTTGTACTAGCTTGATTACCTGGTCACAATGGTGTTCTCGGCAATTAAATTGTGGATCAATTTGCAAAAGATGCCGTATCAAATGGCTGCCCAGATCATAATATAATTTTCACGATCTCTTGAGCTATCCAAAACTAGACTAAGAAGTGGTAAACAAACTGATCTAATAGTAGCATGGCTGTAGGCCGTTATTTCTATGATATCCAACCTCATATACCTCCTAATTCTTTGTTTTTTTCTTTTTCGACTTACAGATAAACAAACAATGTTGGTTATGTGCAGGTTACGTATAGGTCACTTGTGTACTCCCCTACATTTAAATAGATTTGGAATTATACAATCTCCTAATCTCCTTTGTATGACTGTGGACTTAAGAAGGGTCCAACAGACCATATCCATGGCCACCGCACGCTTTGGAAATTTTCAACAATGGAATGTCCCCAGGGTTCAGTATTGGACCCCACACTATGGACACTCCTCCTGGACGATATCTTTACATTGCCGAGACCGAGAGGGAGCAAGTTTTAGAATAGAATAGAAATATCTTTATTCAGTAATCCTACACCATTGCAATACAGACAACAAAATAATAATGCCAACAACATACAAATAAAATAAGAATAAAAGTAGTAAAAAAATCATTCTATAAACGACAAGTAAACAGCTACGCAATGCTATCTGCACAGCAATGCAGTGTGAGGATCACAGAGATAGACATCAATCGGCATGCGACGGAGAACTAAGGTTCACCGGCACCGATTATCATTGACATCCGGAAGGTAAGACAGAAGGCAGTGACTATAAGGAATACTCACTATATAATAATAAAAGAATATTACAAATAAACAAAACCATTCAAATTATAATGCACAATATAAAATAAATAATGAAATAAAATATATTTTCATAATACTGATTCTTTTCTTGTATACAACGTGATAAATATAAAGAATGGTCATAATTATCATACCCACATTACGTCAAGGGTTAAGTGTCATTAAAAAAATTAAAGAATAATAAGGATACTGATTCTGCATTGGAATAGTCTGCCACTATTATTATCGTCATTAAAATAAGGTACGTGACACAGGCGTGAATTTATTTATAAAATACACAAATATGTTGTTAGTTATTACCAAGACAGGTGGTATTTATGTAACAAATACGTCTTATATTTATTTTTAAAATTGTTTATTATATTTAGCGATCGTAGAGGCGATGGTTGATAATCTAAAACTACCCCGAAATGTTGCAGTTCTGTGAAATTGAGTTGTATCTCTATGAAGTAGAGCAAGTACGCAGATCCTCTCGTAGTGTGAGTAAGCTGCTTATCGCAGGCCCACTGAAGTTTGTCGAATGTGTATGGTGGTGTTCGGTATCTAATGATGCCAAAGAGCGGTATGGTAAAATGAAGCTGCCTTCTCTGAATCATACGAAGAATCATGGCGTTGAGAAAGGGGGAAACATGTTCACGTGGAGGGACATCGAAGCAGTAACGGCCGCATGCATTCTGTACTCTTTGTATAAGTTCCTTTGAACGAGAAAGTAGACACGGTCCAGGTCCACGGTCCATTACAGATTCTGCATAGTTCAAGTTGGATAAAACAACTAAAGACTCGCATAACTTCACCGAAGATCGGTATTCAAAGTGCTTTTAATTTTATATAAAACCTTTAGCCTGTAAAAACAATTACTGACAATCCGTATCACGTTTGTCAAAGTTTCAATTTTCGTCAAAAAGCACACCCGCATTTCGTACTTCAACCACACGGTCAATTTCTGCGTTGAGTATTTTCACGACAGGAGAATTTTGCGACATTATGTATATCTGATTTCTGTATTTAGTTTTGTTTGGATTAATTATTAATGTATTAGCCTCAGACCAGATAGCAATACGGGAGAGATCCTTGTTCAATTTAGTTATTGTGCTGCCTATATCACTAGGATTACACGAAATGTATAGTGGTATGTCATCTGCGTAAATGTGATATTTGCAGTGTTTAGTGTGTTTGGCGATATCAGCACAGTACAGTGCAAGAATCAAGGGACCAATTGTGGACCCTTGATGAATCCCCCTATTTGAGGGGCTGACGTCAGATGGCACTGCAGAACCATCGTCATCTCATACCTGAACTACCTGCGCACGTTTACTCAGATAACTGCGAAACCATGCTATTGCACGAGGACTAAAACCATAATATCTAAATTTAGACAATAGCAATATACGGTTGATGGTATAAAATGCACGTGAATAGTCGAGGAGCACAAGTATTGTGCCCTGACCCGCATCCTGTGCGCACAATATAATATGAATAACGTCGACTAGAGCTGTTGTAGTGCTATGCCGCTTGCAAAAGCCAGACTGTGTTAGTGGGAAGTATACTGTTAGAATTAATGTATTCAGTCATCTGATTACATACAATCCTTCGCAATATTTTGGAGGTACATGGGAGTATGCCGATAGGTCGTAGGTCTTTAATGTCTGTTATATTCACTTTTTTAGGTATGAGCTTTACCACAGCAGCTCTCCATGTAAGAGGAAATGTATTTGTAAATATGGACATGTTGACAATTCTTGTAATAACCCCTAAACTGATCGGCAAGGTGGCAAGCAGAATCTCCAAGGAAGCACCATCTACTCCCATAGCAATAGAATGAAGTGATTTTAAATACTCAATACGTGAAATTCGTCTGTAGACGTAAGTGAGAAATTTGTTGAGCAAAACACATTGGACTCGTAAAAGTTAATGGTGGTTGGTGAAATGCAACTAGTGCCTGGTAAATCTAAAGTGTTTATTTTTTTGCTTGGGTCACGAAGGTGATCTGGTAACTAGTAATTTGGCATTTTTGTAAAATTAATATTTTGCTTTAAATGTTTCCACAGTACGAGATGGTTATGTGTGTTAGAAATGATTTGACGTTATACGTAATCTATGGATATTGGTGAAGTTAAACATTTACAGTCTTAACAGGACATCAAATACCCATATTAAACTATCCGTAAATTCTTCAACCAATTTGTCAACATCCACTATTTGAAACAATCTAGTCCAGTCAATAGTATCGAGCGCCTCTTGTACTTTTTGCTCGATATTTTCATTTGCCTGTACAAAATCTTTTTAGTAGGTATTTTAACCGTAGGTACGTTGAGGTCAAAATATAAAAAAGGATGATTACTCAAATCACGAATATAGTCCCAGTCGATCCAGGTTTGTATTACAACATCTGGGTCGATTATATGTTCACTTTCATTCGTAAAATATGTAGGCTCAGTGGTGAACTGCTTCAGGTTGTGAATAGTAAGAAACTCCTGCAGTATTCTGTGGTGCTGATGATGATGAAGAGTTAAAAAGTTTATATTAAAGTCACCCATGAGTATGTACAGTCATCACCCGATAAAGAACCAATTGTCTCGGTTAGCACATCTAAGAAGATCCGGACTGATAACTAAGGTGGACGGTAAGCTGTTCCCAGGAAGAACGATTAGCCTCCCAAATTAAAACACAACCAGGGTAGGTGTTATTGGATGGGAACGCGTGCGAGCGGACAGACCACGGCGAATATAATAACCGACCCCACCGCCGCGCGCCCGCTTTTCACTGGATCGGGGAATATGGCGCAGCTGATAAACAGGGACAAGTGGGGCTCGACCATCTTCACCCTGTTTAAGCCAAGTTTCGTTTATGGCTAAAATGTCTGTCACTTTCTTAATCTTAACCCCCGACAGTATTGCGTATATAAAGTGTGTATAAAATACATGGTCCCTATTGTTCTAAATAATATACAGATTATTAAAATGTAATTAGATAGGGTATTGAGATTATTATAACATGTAACAAGTATTAACTTATATTAAACAATAATGAAATATTTTAGATAATTACTTTATGAATATAGATAATATAATATGAAACGTTTGCATTACCTCTGCTATTCAACCCTCTCCACACTACATTACTGTACAGATTTTGCAGCAGCCAATCTAGCAAAGTGACGAAAAGAATTATAGCTATGGCAAGTATAACATCTAATACAAATTCAATAGAAAAACTAAGGATTAAATAAATTTTATACAACACAAGGTACCAGAAAAACTGTATTAACAGGCGTCGCACGATTATAATGTACAAAGGAAACTTCAACTAAAAATTCTATTAACATCAGCGTCATTCCGAATCCGTTGTACATCGGTACCAGAGTCCTTTTGGGTTCCACACAACGCACCATCTGCGACGGCGCCCCTGTTCCCGCAGAAGATTTGACGCTTGCGATCGAGGCACGGTCGCGCGCGCAGTTTATCGGATTGGGGGACCCGTAATAGGCTAACATTTTCCGCAGCCAAGTCCCACGCTATGACAATTAAGGGTCGTTTTAAAAGCGGACCGACAATTAGGATGAGTGTTACCTCGATCGCGAGTGTATCTGTGACCAAAGTGCTTGGGGTACACATGGACGATGCTAGATCCTTTGCGCTGCATGCGGTTTTGATGGGCGGGAAGGACACCAGATCTTTCTGGAAGGTTTCACGTGTCTCTGCCTCCTCGTGGGGTGTGAAGTAACGGGCACATAGGTTCCTGTACCACGGAACCTATGTTGCAATCCTGACATATGCTGCAGCGCTTTGGTGTCGACGATGTAACTTGTATGTTGTACGTAGTGCATTATTAAGCACCCAAAGACTCGTAGGTCAATTTCACCGATAATGTAAATCTAAATCTGGTGCCGAAGCTGATGATTCAAGTAAATGGTTTGCCTTTAAAGAACTCATGTTCTTGAAGGGCAAAAATATTCCCAGCTCATCTGTCGACGGAGGGTTGCAGGTGAGTTTTATTTGAATATATTTTAGTAGTAATTGGATGCCCAGTCCAATAACCCTTCATTCGAAAAATATTCAGCGAATTTTTTCTTATTTCCTTCCCATCATCCGACTGGGATTCATTTGCTTCTAGTAGTGTTAATTGCTGCTTTTCTGATCTCCATTGTCTATCGATACGAGTACCAGTTACGTCTTCACTATCATAGTATTGAGGTGGAGCGTAAATCAAGCTTGGTCCAGTTTTTCTTAGATTATTATAGATAAATCTGGCCGACAAAATTCCAAATGCGTTCTCTACTGTTCTCCTCGTACGACTCAGTCTATAACTGGAGATTCTCTGCTTAGAACAGCTATCCTGTGGTCCTGGAAAGGGTTTTAAGCAGTGTTTTTCTAACGTGAACGCATCATCCGTTACGAACACATAAGGAACTGGTTTGTTTCTTCCTGGTAGTGAGCTGTCATTAGGTAATTTCAAACTACCGTCGTTAATTTTTTTCGAAATTTTGTGTTTGTGAAAACTCCACCATCGCTTATGGATCCTTGGCATCCAATATTTACGTATAAAAAGTTATATTCTGTCCACTGACGCTAAAAGTACAACGCTGTAGAATCATTTATAATTGTAATATTCACTGCCGCTGTCAATTGGCTTTTGTATGCCTACGTGCTTTCCATCGATACTTCCTAAGCAATTTGGAAAATTCCATTTTATTAAGTATTTGCCACTTGCAACCACTCTTGACGTGTTGTCAGAAACTGGAACGAAAATGTAAAATTAATTAACTTGTAGTTATCTTCTACGTCAATTCTTTCAGAGTAACGATGAAAACAGAAGTCAGAAAACACTCTCAGTTTAAACGAAACAGAAAATACCGTCACTTTAAACGAAACTACGGGCAAGGTGTTCGCCACCCAGACATCATTTCGCAAAAGAAGACGGCCGGAAGAAGAAAAAGATGCAACACAACAAGCCTTATGCATTTTAAAAAGCATGTACGAAAGTAAAAAGAGCAGGGATGGAAGTGATGCACTGGGAGAGTATGTTTCTATGAAACTCAAACAAATAAAAAGCAATTATGCTAGGAATACTGCTCAACATCATATTATCAATATTTTTGTACAATGCATCAATGGGACAATGTTTTTCCTACAAACATGAGAGACCCAACTGCTAGTACTTTCTGGGGATACAATTCTGGACCAAATATATCCGTTTTTTCGGAAAATAATGCTGGAAGTAGCTTGAGAGGATAATACACCAATGAATCCCTCAGCTTTATATGAAACCAGGCTCCAGGGTGCATACCAGTGCAAGAGCACCAAGTCCGGCTAATTTATCGGAATCAAGCCAAGATTCGACCCAGTCATTGAACGTTTGTTGAGTTGCAAAATTGAAAATTAGATTTGTTGATTATTAAAGATTTATTCAGTAAGATAAATATCAGTAAAGTACGATTCTTCTAGTCGATTCAAACTAAATTTAATAAAAATTAGTTAAAAATGTCGTTTGACTTACCTGTATGTATTCTTGTAAAACCTCATTAAGAGCCTCACACACTTCTGGTACGATTATATATATCACTTGGTATGACATGAACACATCTCCAATACTTTTATAGCTGTTACCAGTTGCCAAAAATCTTAACGTTACGGCAAGTCTTTCCTTCACACTTATAGATTTTCTAAAATTAGTGTCTCGTTTGCCTATTTTTGCCCCAAGTACGTTTGGTAGATATCAAGCAACCATCAAAGCCTAAATCCTGAAGATAGTCTGTGGCACTATATTTTTCTCTAGCTTTTAGCGATTGGCGCATCCAATAAGAGCGCTTCTTTTTTTTTTAACAAAAAAAGAAAGCTATTCCAATGAGCAAATCTTCCATTTTCGTGAAGTACTTTGGAACGCAAAACAAAACTGCGAGCCAAAAACGTTATAAAATGTTAGTAAACATTTTCCTGTAGTGTGGGAGCACTTATAACATCCAACATTTTCTAAAAAAAAAAATCTAACTTTTGTTGTTTGTTTTAGTGTTAGAAAACGCTTGTAAACATACTCTAACAGCAGTGTGGGAGCACCGATAGAGTTACTCAAATCGTTTGTTTACAAGTCCTCTTAACGCAAGTTGCGTTACACTTACACACTGCATTAATTACGGGGATTGTTCTAAGAAATTGTTCAAATTTCGAACTAAATAGTAAAGAGGCATATGTCCTTCAATGGACCGATGAGGGCTGATAGTGATGATGGTGAAATGAATTTCATCATCGGATGTCGCGCTAAAATCCATAATTTCACCGTCCTGACGTCGCATCTCGATAATCCGAAGTTTACTATAGTGAGCTTTGAGCAATTATAGACATAATACCACCCTGTCGTCAGAGTTGGGGGAACCCTGCGGTCTTCCCGTCTAAAATAATTGATTAGATTAGCCATCAGGAACCAGCCTGTAACGACTAAAACTAAATAAACGTTCGGAAGGTAGAAGCAAACAATAGTTAAATAACGCGTAGCGATGAAATCACGCCATTTAATTCTACTAACCAGAGGGAAGGAAGTACTATAATGTACGGACAGCCGTACATTATAGTACTTCCTTCCCTTTGATAAGAGGTTTTCTCAAAAATTGTAAAAAATTGGTAATTTTTCAAAAGCGTACTTACTACATATTGTACAATATAAACCCTTCACAACCTACACAATACCTTCCAAATTTCAACCATAGTTACAGCACCTAGTCTCAATAATAACCCAAAATATATAACTCTAAAAATCATTAGATGCGTGCGAGTCAGACTGGCATGAATGGTTCTTTTTGTTGGTTGGAACGACCTGTGAAGTACCTCGCGCTCACTTGCAACTTGGGCTTGATAGGAAGGCAATGCATCTTGTGTAACAATCATGAGAATGTCCATGGGCGTCGGTAGTCATTAAATGGATCCGATTGCTTGTTTGTCCCCTTATGCTATTAAAAAAAAACTATGCTATCCCTACTAATCCAATACACAAAAAAAAAAAAGGTTTTTTTTTAGATTAAAGTAACATTTTTACATGATTTTTAATCATCATAACAGACAATGAATTCTAATAATATTATATATATATATAATAGTCTAATAGCTTAATGTAACTTCTATTTTACAACTAAAAAAGAAAAAAATCAAATCGATGAAAAAATATGCACAGAAAATCATCCAAATAATGTATGGAAAGTGGTAGCATTGTATCCAACGTTTCCAGCAGGTTCATCTTGAAAGGTTATGTACATCCTGAAATAGCAAATAGGTATTATACTGTATTATACTATGTAATAATTGATTAATATAAAGATTTGATGTAGGCTGACTTAGTCTTATGTCTGAATATATTTCCTGTATAGAATACTGCCCTAAGAGCCTCTTTCACTGGTCTCAAATACAGCAATTACTCACTTATGTATTAGATAGATTACGAATTTCGGTTCCACATGTTGCAAATAGAAGAAACTGATGAAAAGTATTACCCACCTTTGTTGAGGGTTTGAGCAGCGGCTAGTATCTAGTGGCTAGTATTTATAAAAAGAACACAATTATTTTCTTGAACTATAATAGTTGACATTTGAAATGTAGTTGCCATCAATCTTTCTATATATTTTCAAAAGTTACCTGGTTTTTGATACACCTAGTTCTTGTTCAACAAAATCAAAAAGAATTTTAGCATGCTTTTTGTTCTGTTCAACTCCCAGAGCTCCAATTGACATAAGATTTCCAATGGCGCATGGCTCTGCAGTACCAGCAAAACTCATTATTACATCAGGAATAACTGACACCACACAGTACTACAATTAAATAACAAAATATATGTAGAAAGATACACACAATTAGCTAGCTAGTGTCACCAGCAATAAACATACCTCCCCTTCTTTGCCATTTTATTACACAGAATTACTAATACTCCTTATAATGGGAATGCATTGAAAGAAATTCATTTTATAGTCTTTTATCCTTTTCATTATATGGCTCTCTTATTGGAGTTGGCAGTATAATAAATAGTATTTATTTGGACTTTGCCTTATTTGAGAATCTTGTGGGGTTTATAATGCAACCTGAATAATTAATATACTTTTCATACTATTTCCACTCTTTATTACATAAAATAAGACCAGCTTCAACTATATCTGGTGATGAATAGTCAAAACCAGTTTAATTTTATGCAATTTTAAGTTAATAAACAAATGAAATAATATAAAAAGTATATTATTTCTAAAAAGTTATTTATCATATCATTTATTAATACTTAGACAAGGATTGATCACAGGGCATTCACACCATAACTTGTGATGAAAATAGCAATCTTCCAGTTTTGTTTAGGTGATGAAAATATTTATCACATTAATTAAAGAAATGATGGATGTTATTACAATAAACTTGTACTTTCAATGAAATACAGTTACTAACTGCATACAGAGTTTAAGGTCTTTTTTGGAGAAGTACGATTTGGTGAAGTATCTTCTCTATGGACGATTAATTGTAAATCAATGATAGAGATCTATTGACATTATTTTTTTATAAATTCCAAAAGGATTATAATTTGAAAGTGTAGGAAGGGTAACTAATATTTAAATTAATAATAGACATTTTTTAAAGCACTTCTTTTCAATCTAACACTCAAAATTAATGAAATTTGCTACGCAAATTCGAAATATTAATTGCCCAAAAATAGCAACTAAGAAAATTAAATAATGGTGCCTAGCCAAAAATTTAATATTGAATAAATATAAACCTTTAAATTTAAGTTTATATATACCTGTTCCGGTTTTCCCAGAGCTCGAGATAATATTGTACCTGCTTTACTAACAAAATCTTGTGGGATCTTGGTTTTAGGTACATTGGTTTCAATTCTAAAATGAGGCATCTTTGTTTGTTTTAAAAGTGGTATCGTAGTTATGACCGTCTATTAAAATTTTTAGTCAGACCTCAGATGTAATAGATATTCCTATTATTAGACTTATGTATATACTGAAAAAATATTTATTTATGACAAACTACATTAACATGTTTGAAGCCACAAATTATAGTTAGGCAATCCGCAATTGACATTTTATTTTGACGGTAGATGACATTATAAGGTCAAAGCTGAATGCTGAGAACATGCCGGTGGCAGTCCACAAGTTTTAATGTATGGAATGCCATCTATTCTCTAGATCAAATTTGTCTTTTTGTTTTTGAAGAATACTAATTTAAAAGTGGTCTAAATTGTAATGAAAAAAAAACAACATGATTTTTCACATACAAGGTACACTAAAAGCAGAACAGAACCAACATCAATAACAAAAAATATATATATAAAACAAAACAGAATCACAGTGCAATGGTATTCGACTGTTCATAAAAATTTTCGATATTCCTAAAATACAATTTATACAGTACAGATCCACACATACATGGGGCTATTATGCAACATACAAATTTACATTATTAACAAATAGTTCTGATACACCAAATAGAACTAAGTTTCTGTGGTATTCCTATGCGTAAAATCAACTAATTAATCAAAAACTAAGACTATTTTGTAGAATGGAACCATATGCATTCGGTTCTATTATGTATAAATGAAAATGATAAAATAGTAAAACCACTAGTATACAATTCTATTAAACATAATGACTTTTGAAACCCATCACCATTGAATACCTTCAACCAAATGAAATTTTTGATTTATGACTCACATCTTTAATCATCGAAATATTTACCTTATTTTATTTTAATATTGCTCAAATTGCATTAACTTAAAAATTTGAACAAACTTCAAAGTTCTGTCAAAGTAGATGACATCTAACGAAGAAATTTGATTTGTAACGACAGTTATTTTTGTCCGCGAAGAAGGTGTTACTGTTTTTATTTATTTCTATTAAATTAAGTGTGAAGATATGGATTAGGGGTAAGCTATTGGTAAATAAAGCATTAGAGTTCAACACCCAGGTTAGTAATGAAGATACCAGCAGTAAGTAGTTTTATTTAAAGTATTTAAAATATTTTATGAATATAAGACAAACATTTTATTCACATTTGGTTCATATCAATAGATTAGGTTGGGTATAAGTAAATACAAAAAATAAACTTATAATTAATATTACGTAACATAAAATTTATATTATGTTTACTATGTCGCAAAATTTAAAATTTTACTATTATTATTTTTGCTTGATTTGGTCGTTATTGCGCATAAATAAGACTTGGCACATATAACACATACTTTCTGAAGTAACATAAAGCTGCATTCCCACTAAGCGTCATTTAAACCGTCATAAAAAAGGAGGAGCTTTTTAAACTTGATCGTACATATTTTTGTTACATGTGTTGGCGGATAACTTCTTCATTTACGAACCGATTTTGATTATTATTTTTTGTTGGAAAATAGATATTCCGAGGGTGTTGTTGTCTCATAACATTTGGTGTGAGCCTGATGTAAGGTTACGGAGATGGAGAACAGTGAAGCCGGGTTTTTGCAGATTTAACTCAGATCCGGCTCTCAACGTTGGCATCCGATGTTGTGGAAACAGGGCGTTATAATTCCTTAGTATTGACTCTCGCGATGTAACATATTTTAAAAGGTTTTATAGTTTTTCTTTATTTTTAATTACAACCGAAACTGATAAAGAACTTGGTACGGTGGAGCTTTTGGAAAAACTTTCTTCGCCTTCAATTAGTATTTTAACATCGCCAGATCGTTTAGCTGAATATTCCTTGCCGATATTGGAACTCCTTGAAAACATATCGCCCTTTAAAAGCCCAGACTATGTGTCGAATTCAGCAGATGATAGTTCTATTATAAATGCGAAAGCTAAGAAAACGAGACTTCTTAATGGGAAATCGAGGCGCAATATCGTGGCCTGTGGAGGTGAAAATTTAGCGAAATCTTCAGCACTTATACCATGTTCTGATGACGATACATCAAGTGAATGACGAAACAATTACGAGAGGAAGACCAACGAAAGGCCGAAAGTATAAGTATGGTGGTCTATCTAGGATATAAAGAAAGAAAGGTAGACATTCCAATAAGCCCCTTCACAACTATAAGAACATCGAAGCTCAACAGAAAGCATTCATTGATTTTGTATGTAATTGTAAAACAAAATGCTGGGAAAAAATTGATTCTAATAGTCGTCAGAAAATATTTGAAAGCTTTTATAAACTAGGCAACTACAATACCCATAATATGTTCATCGCAGCAAGCGTCAAGGAAGATGATGTAAAAAGGAGGGTGACTAACAGCAACATGAAAAAAATATATCTCGTGAATATCTATTAGACAAAGTCAAAGTGTTCCGGGAATTATTTGTCAAAACACATGGTGTTTCGACAAAGCCAATACTGCTTTGATAAAAGTGAGATCCCAGGATGTTATCGATAGGAGAGGACCTGGAACTGGAAGTTAGTAGAAATGCAGCGACGAAATTGTTTCACAAGTGAAATGCCACATAAACGCACTGCCTAAATACAAATCACATTTTCTATAATGTGTGTGGTGTAAGCGCAAATCTTTTGCCAGGTATGACTTTAGTGAAAATGTACGATTTCTATTGTGAATATCTAGTCGAAACTTAAAAGGTCAGTAAGCCAATGTATTCTAAGTTATTTTACAAATACGTGTTACAAGCTAAATTAACTCATTGTAAAACTACTGAGGAGAAAATAGCCACAGAAACAGAAAGGGAAGAACGTTGTAGAAAATGAGAAGAATCTAGAAATAAAATGAAGCCCGACTTTATTTTGGCTACTCAACGTTAACGAGTTAGAATGTCTTACGTTTGATCTCCAAAAGCACTGCCAATGCCCAAAATACCTACTGGAATTATCTACTATAAACGACAGCTTTGGCTGTATAACATGGGAATTTATTCTGCAAAAACTAACTTGAGTAAGTGTTTTGTTTGGGTTCAATGAATGCCAGGTAAAGGTGCACAGGAAGTCCTGTCTATTAAAATATTTAAGCATGCATATTTCTGAGGATATCGTAGAACTGATTTCTGAGGGCAGAGTCGTAATATAAAGATAGTTTGAATGTAAAAAGCATTTTTGCATTCCTATCCTACTTAAAAAAATAACAAACATTTTTGATACCCGGACATAGTTATTTACTCAATGACAGATTTTGCCCATATTGAAACCGCTATGAAGAAATATACTCCTAATGACTATGTGCAGGTTGTGAGAAATTGTAAGAAAAAGAACCCGCTTACGGTTACAGTTACAGAAAAATCTGATTTTGTAGGAATTCTTAGGATGTAAAGATTAACCGAAAACGTGACATAAATAAGGAAAATATAAAATGGCTACTAACTCGAGAATCATATATGATGAGAGACTCGCCTAACTCCATTTACATAAAAACAGATTTTTTGGTGGCTCGGTGGAAGTAAATATGATAGTGCCGAATACCCACAAAAACCACCGCGAGTGCAATCAGTGCCGCCCTTAATGATATGCCCCGGAACAACAATCATCAGGGCACCTCGACGGATAGTCAGCCCCCTAAGGGACCAACTCCACCTCCACAGATGGGTTTGCCCATGCACGACAGGACAACCCCACCGACTTTGAGACAGTGCAATGGGGTAAGGTTCCCATCCTCGCCCCTTGCCCCGAGCGCAAAAGCGCCACCTCCTTTTGCTCTTAAGTCCCCTCTTCTTATATGAGGGGTACCGAGAGCCATTCCTCCTCCTGATCTTTAAGCTCTCTCTTCTTATAAGAGGGGTACAAAGATCCCCCTGGGTTCAATTGGCTTCGCCTGGGTTCACCCCAGGCTATACTAAGCCCCACCGCCACGACAAGGCATGAACCATGGTGGGGTTGGCGGTAGACCTGCCGTTATACTGCCAGAGCATTTTGTTCCTCTATGGACTGCAGGAAAACCGATATCATCACCAAAGCTTGCCGACATTCACTCCATATTACATTTAACTCCACAAGATGCACATAATTTTTATAATGGTCTCATCTCCGGTGAAACTATAGAAGAAGACACAGGACTAGATACAGCTGATTTTGAAATTGAATGTGATGAATGTGTAGAACAAACTTAGTTATTTACTATTTTTAACAATTAAAGGTTTAATACGATAACACAAATACATTGTTTCATTTATATCATTAAACTTCTGAGTTGTGGTTCTATTTCGTATGTGAGGAAACCTACTAAATAGAAAATGTTAAAAGGTTGTCTCAAATGTCTAGAAAGTTAAAGAATGTTCCTAGTATATTTATATACACTTACATAAATAACTAACTCCTCAAAAACTTCTAATAAAATGGTAGATATTTTTACTTCATTTCATAGAGCTGCACTAGATTTCGTAAAATCTTTAATATCTCAAATGTGCATGATTGTTGGATGGTACCTTTACTACAGGAAATCAGTGCTTACAAAGCAAAATTATTGTATTGTAGATTTTATTAAAATTAACAGCATTGTACACATCTACCCATTTAAAACTTCTACCACACACTAAAATTTGATCACATCTTCTTTACACAAATCTGTCTTAAAGATGAATTTATGTGTTAATGGTTTTTTAATATTTCCAACCGGTACTCGTAACAGTAGAGCGGTCTTGTGATCTGACAACCCCAGATGACATATATCTGCTTCGGAATTTCCTATGTTGCTTAAAATGTGGTCAATACAAGATTTCTGTCGCGTGGGTTTATTTATATGAATAAGGAAATTATAATTTTGCATCAAGTTAAAAAATCTACATGTACTTTAGTGATCGCCTCTGTGGTGGAACGGTGCGGGTGTCGCCCCTAAAACCGAACAAAGTTCATCTACAGCAAAGAATTTCACGGCCTCAATATAACTTCTGACTAAGATGCATACATCGCCACGTTTCTGTTTCGATCTACAAAAAGCGGATGTAGTATTATAATCATATAATTTAATATAACTTGCAATATTTTCATCAATAAACGTTTCCGTTAGGCATAGTATATCCTACTACTTTACCATTCTGTGATAGATTGAAGAGAGACTTTTAATGAATCTTGTTTATGTAGCTAATGTTATGTTAAAAGCTAGCTATGTTTTGATGCATTACATTAACATAGGTTTGAAACACGAAAAAAATAATAATTTGGCTCTTCTACCTTCAGTTACAACATTTTGTTTCTTAGAATAGATATTTTTAGGACAAGATTTATTACTAACTGCTAAATGGTGATTGCCGAATAGATTATTATTTATTTTATGTGGTGGTTTAAAATAGTTTTGGCGAGTTAGGGACAAATGAGAAGTGTTAACTTTAACGTTGCGCGCGTATACCGTCACGTAAAACCGATACCCTGAAGTTTGCTATAGACAATATTTTAGGTAAAAAAAGATACCATAACGTATTATAACAAAAGGTTCAATGTATTAAATACCTTTTTCTACTGTTGTTTTTTTCTACAAACATAGAATAAGGCGAAAGGTAATGTATACAAAGGTTTTTTATTTTGGTACATCTGGGAAGTACAACTTGTAATGCCTATTTTATTCCTTAATGTTAACAACTATGAAAAATCTTATACAAATTCAAAATAAGAATTTATTCTTCGTTGCTTTATTGCACTGGTAACATATTTATTATGCTAGTAACACTCGTACTGGTCACCGGTAATTTTTCTTGTACTTTGTCTCAAGTTCAATATAGTATGTGTCACGTTTGTTATCAAAGAGAACGTAAGAAGTTTCACTCTTTTTGGTTTGTTATTTGTATCAAAGAGATTAGAAATATTGAACGAATTATCTTTAGTTTGTCATTTTATTTGATCAAATAAATTAGTTATTGTTACTTAATTATATTATTAATCAAGTAAATAACCACACGTAAAACTGATAATTACCCGATGTTAAATTATTATTTAAGTACCTACATTGTACTCAGTAGTCCTCTAAACAATTACATTCTCTTTGTCCACCATTATACAATAACAATAGTATAAGAAGTCCTTGCTCCGAACTTTGGTGCTGGAAATAAGTGTACTTTCCATCTGCATTTTTTTCGCCGTGGCATTAATTAGTGACAAATAGCTTCGTATATAATTCACAATGGGTAATGAAAATACCAAATCTACGGAGCTGAGGTAAGTACCTGCTTTGCCAAGATTTTAATCACATTCTGTTGTCACTACATAATTAGCGAATTTAAAGTATTAAAAATACTGTTTAGGAAAAGTTTTGGTTATCATTGTTATTAGCATCAACGGCAATATATATATTAAAATTGATTTATTTCTCAAGCTTTGCTCAATATATATATAGAGCAAGCTTGAGAAATAAATCAATTTTAATATAAGCTCTGCATGATCAGCTACTGACTTGCAAGACGATTTGTTTAACTGCTCATTGAGTGACTTTATAAGGGCTACCCTTATTTACGTTGTATGTTTTAATGGATAGATATTTTTATTTTTTGTTAGGTTTAACATTATATATGAGCCATTTCAATAAAGAAAAGAATTTAAATCGCTGCCAGTAGCAGACGGTAGTGTCAACAAAAGTGTAGGTATAGGTCTTACTATGCCTATATCATGTATAAACCTGACATTCACAATTTTTCGAGTAATTATAATTTGTTTCTATAACCTAAATATCTCCACTTAAACAGATAACAGGGAATATAATCGATTGTCACACATGGCTTCGACTTCTCATTTGGCCCCTACACTACATAAAGAAATAGTTAATTATTGAAATCTAATGTTGAAGACCATTTAATCCAGCGAAAACAACATTACTTTATAAAACAAACTTAAATTTAAGCAAATTGGAAAACATTAAACCTAACCTAACCTAACCTGACATTCACAATTTTTCGAGTAATTATAATTTGTTTCTATAACCTAAATATCTCCACTTAAACAGATAACAGGGAATATAATCGATTGTCACACATGGCTTCGACTTCTCATTTGGCCCCTACACTACATAAAGAAATAGTTAATTATTGAAATCTAATGTTGAAGACCATTTAATCCAGCGAAAACAACATTACTTTATAAAACAAACTTAAATTTAAGCAAATTGGAAAACATTAAACACCAATAAACTACTATTTTACTATTTTGGTAACAAAAAATAATGTATCAATTATTTTGTTGGTTCAAGCACTGACTACTGGTTTGTAAATATGACGAAGGCAGTAATAAATAAGAAGTGAGATAGCTGGAACTCCACCATTTAAGATTCTTTATTTTAATGAAATTGCTTATGAGGTTTAGTTTAGCTTGACTATTGACTATTTTGGTTTAATTTCCTGTTAGATTGATCAGATATTGTATAAATAAATTGGATGTTGTTTAGTCATTGTATTATGTATTATGTTATAATAACTGGGCCAAGATGTATATGAACAGTGGGAGTCTGATCATCTTGGTTATCATTGAAATAGGTCAGTCCAGCATTGGGATTGGTAAAAAGTGGATGATGATGAATTGGGGACTCTGGCTGCCTGCTCTACTATTCCTTTATATACATTTTTTTTTAAATGCCTGCACCCTCTTAATGTTAGGTAGCTAACATATACAACATTTTACATAAGCCCTCATAGGTATTAGTTTTAAATGATTTTTAATTTTTTTTATTGAATGTACTGTTTTTTAGTTGTTTGTGTTACATTCCTAGAATAAGTGAGCTCAGGATACTTGTTGATATAATTGAATGCAATAAATTATGCCACTTTCTCCACCAGATTCTCTAACTGAACTAATCTGTAGTTATAACATAAAGCTGAAGAGTTTGTTTATTTGGTTGAAGGTTTAACACCAAAAAGAACCAAAAGAATTATACAAATTAGATCATTTTGATTTTGCATAGCACCAGCTATAATAAATTGTGTATTTAAATAGTAATTATTATGTATATTTCAGTAAGGAGGATATTCAAACAGCTTTAAGAAAGCAGCAAGAAATCTTTGATATTAGGTATCAGCAGTTGTTAACACATCAGAGAGAACAACATAATAAACAACAGTAAGTAAATTTCTCTTAAGATTTTATTCCATCATCTAGGGACTGGAATATAAAAAATCATGTACCTACTTGCATTGGTCAGGATTTGTTTTAAGTGTTGGCACCGATCTTAAAATATAATTATTTCAAGGTTTACGTTTTTCAAGTCATTTAATTTCATATCATCAAAATCAATAAAACTACAGTATCATCAGATTACTATGGGTGCTCGTTTGCCGACGCCGAGCATAAGGTTGGGATCGAAAGGGGGACCGACGCCCACTCTCCCACAGATGGGAAAGATGCATCCCAATAAGAGGGTATTTGTAACAGATAATTTAACTATTGTTATCATGGCCAGAGCGACCGAGAGGTCCCTCCTACGACACCGACGAGAGAAGTAGTGCTGTGGCCTGGACTAAAACAAGATTTAAAAAATTTGGAATGTTGTTAGTGTGTGGTTAGTTAAAATGGAAACAAGCTAAGGAAGAAGGAGTCCTTGAGAGGTAGCACACACTGCATTCATTGTATGCATATGTGCATCATTTGTATGCAGCCGAATTTGGCCGTTGGGTACGGGGAAGTACCTCCCTCTCACATGAATCCAACGTGAAGTGACGTTGACTCTGTCAACCCATTCGCCATTTTCCAGACCTGTGGGAAAGTACTTGAAGATAATGAGTAATTAAATAAGTGGGTAAGAACTGCTCCCAGTTCAGAGACAAAGATTTAATCTTGTCATTTGCAGCATTGATTAAGAAAACCATCAGACATCGCATTCGCGTTTGTGTCGGTATTATGTATTGTTATGTATTATTCTAGTAAAGAAGCGATTGGTGTGGCTATTGAAGCTCTTGAAATAGAGAAAAAGAAGTATGAAAAGAAATGCAAAGAGCTCCAGGAGCAAGTAGTACAAACGCAGCACGGGTAATAATACATTTTGACAGAAAAACACACACATCACACACAGGTATCTTAACCAGGCCAGTTCCCCAGTAGGATAGTAGTAATATAATCTATACATATTTCATCATTCGCCATTTTCAGGCCTATGGAAAAGTTTTTGAGGACAATGTGTAAAAAAGTCGGAATTAAAATCTTGTCAAATATCTTTTGATAAATACTGTGGAACCCTTGTCTTTCTTTTAAATTAAAAGTTGGATTTTTTGTTATTTAAATTACTTTTTTAAATAATTTTTGAAGTCCGAACAAACTTGAAATCTGGAGTGTAACTTAGTGCAATTCGCTAAGAAATAATTTTAGGAATGATAGCATGATCTCGGTGTAAAGACATCTTCGGTGTCGCGTTTCGTGCGGTGTTTGAGTAGCCTGTGGCCTATTGGGGCGAGGGGAGGAGAAAACTAGGGCAACGCATCGGCATAGTAAGCTCTTATTGCTCGTGTGCCCCCCTATACATATATAGTGAGATGCTAACCAGACAGATAAACGCCAGTACACACATGTTTTTGAATTTGTCTAAGGCATTTGACCTGGTCTCCTATGCACAATTAGGGCAAAAACTAAGGAATCAGCCGACCCTGAGACCGGACATCACCGATCTGTTCCTGTATTAGTACGGCAACCAATGAATTGTGGTCAGAGGGGTTGATACACTGAGTGAACCATAAAGACTAAAATGTGGGGTAAGGTAGTGTGGGCTGTCATCGCCAAGGCTATTTGATTTGTATGTGAATCAGCTGATAGAGGCTCACTGGAGTCGGCGTGGGTTGTTCGATCGACGGTGAATGATGAACAACTTAAGTTACGCAGACGATATGGTGCTACTGAGCCCCTCTGTCACTGGTCCGCGTAAGCTCCTTACAATATGCTAGCAATATGAGGAGGAGAATGGACTCAGCTACAACATATTTAAATTTTAAACCCAATTTTATATTGCGTGGAACTCCCCTGAAACAAGTAGCTGAGTTCAGATACCTTGGGCTGGATTAAAATGGAATGACATGCACACCAGCACTAGACTTAGACTTAGACCTAGACCTAGGTTACATTAAGTTATAATTAATAATACTTTATTAACATAGTATTTAGATTTAGATGTTATGAAATTGTAATTTGTTTAACATTATATGGACTTTTCTAATTGTTGTCTGAAATGAAGATTTATTGTTATTATTATTATACTATAAAAATATATTTTTATAATAACTGACAAAGTATTACAACGCCTACTTCAGAAAGGTATTAAGAGGATTGAGATCCAGAGTTTAGCTGAATGTATTGTATGCAGTATGATAAAACGTCAGTGCGATCGACCAGGAATCTGAAGAAACGAGTTTTTTATGATTGCAAGGAGAATTTTAAGAATGTGCAATAGGAAAGCGTTCACGAAGTTACTCAAGATACGTTCAGGAAGCATAGGATTCAAGCGGAGGAACTTCCTCGTTAACGGACGATTAATTAGTTATCATGGTCATTTTTTATGATTTGTTTTAAAACAAGCAAACATAACTTTTGCAGTCTTTTGAGCTTAATATGGCATCGGGCTAGCAATTTGGCGTAATCAATAATGAGAGACAAGATGTTGGTTGATAAAGGTGATAAAGGAAGGAAATTTGAAACTTGCAAGTTACCTAAGTTAAAGGAAAGAGACATGAATTTTTTACTATCTCCATATCTAAGGTCATTATTCATCTGTTGTAACACCAAGATATTTTGCCGAATCAGTAATTTGTGCTAAGTGTGCAATGTAAAAAAAGTTCATACAAAACTGCGATTAGTAGATACGAGATATTGACTTTAATGGAATTGCACTTATGATTTAGTCAATTCCACAATATAGTATAAATTTTCGTTAACGTGCGTGATAGTTAAAACTTTACGTGTAGACATAATTGGCGATAAATTTAGGAATCATCATATTTGTAACAGAATTGATAAAGATTGAAATAAGAACAAGAGAAAGTTTGCGGAACTCCTACGCTTAGTTTGCACCATTTGGAATAGGATATATTGACAGGAATACACTGTGAGCGATTCCTAGGGTAAGAATTGAAGCATGCTAGAGCGGATTCAGAAACAGATTTAAGCACGCAGAGAAGAATAGCGAAGTCGATGGAATTGATTGCGTTGCTGAAGTGTAGAAGCATAAGAACTGTGTGTGTCTTGTTTTTTTTTCATGGCCAAGCAAATGTCATCATTTGCTTTTTTGTTTTTTCACATTTTTCCAAGCATTTGGTCAAGAATTATGCTGTAGAAGCGAAAGGATGCACAATACAGTGTCACCATATTAATCTGAGCCCTCGTCTAGCGACTGTCAGCCTAGGATTGGGGTCGAAAGAGGGACCGACGCCTCAGTCTCCAACAGATGGGAGAGAAGCGTCCGGATAAGAGGGTGTGTGTAATAGCTAATTTAAATATTACTATCATGGCCAGAGCGACTCTGATGTCAGGGGCAGCTCGCTCCCGGTAGCGGCCTCGGCGCTGACGTGAACGTTTGTCTGCTGGTACCTATGTGATTGGTTTTCTCAAAATCTACTGAAAGGGTTTTCACACGTTTATCATCAATGGACATAATGATTCCCGAGGAAGTTTGTAGTGTATAATTTTTAATGTATCAGACGCGCGTTATTCACGTGAAGCCGGTGCAGATCACTTGTATATTACTGTATTATATTTTAACTACACCTATACCAGTGGTCCCGGCACACTTAAGTCTTGAACAGCGGCTTGACATTAAGACAGCAGGATAGCGACATATACCAGGTCAAATTGTGTTCACAAAACATCCCGGAATCCCAATGGATTCCTATATATGCCCACAAAATTTCAACTAAATCGGTCCGTAGTTTCGAAAAATGTTTCTTTTTTTACCAATTCATAACAAAACATAGCATTCATTCCATTATACTTAATTTGAATATTTCCTTTGTGTAAACCCTTGGCGTTTTCTAAATAATAGTGAAAACTGCGTCAAAAACCGTTGGAAAGTCTAGAAACAGATAGACAGATGCGGAATGCGACTTTTCTCTATGTAATGATAGTGATCAGCTATATTTTGCTGTTGCTATATTGACATTTAATTTTATAATCCTTGCATCTTCTTTATAATAGCACTGAGATTTTGGATGAAGACACCACTGAACTCTCACAAAGCATACGTCACGCGACTCTATCTATAATAGTCTATCATACTAATTCGGCTGCAATGCATGAGTCGAACTATCTGAGGGCCCATCATCTAATTGTTTTTTGTTTCGTCTCGCGTTGACACAATTTTGTAAGTTCTATAATTCGAGAGACGGTGACTTGTGGATTGTCCCTGATAAAACATTATACCACAAATATCATTTAATGTATATCAATTATCTTAACTTCAAAACAAAGAGTATTCATTCCCTTACATCATCAGCTTAGGGTTTTAATTAAAGCTTTAAAAAAATTCCTTGTCTCGCCACTTTATGCTCAGCTGTGGCGCTAAATATAAGACTTTGTTCTATAGACGAATATTAAGTGGATATGCCATTTTCTTGGAGCATTGACTACCTATTTGCCTCTCGTATACGTTTCCGTGTGAAGTTGGTCATAATATTTTAACCCACGAATGCGATATAGATAGAATTGTCGATACATGGATCCATGAAGGAAAACCATAGATATGCCTATAACGGCGAGTGTTCTCGGCAGTTAATAGAGAAGGAGTATGAGAATGCATTGTTGTCTTTGTCTACCGAATCTCGATGAATAAATGGATGGAAAAAGATAGTAAACCACATTTGACTTTCTCTCACGACTCATTTAGACGCATTTTAGGCTGGCATACGTATTCTCTCTATACTACCTATATGCTTATTGTACACAAAACACTCACTTACGTAATGAATATAATTACATACTGAATATATGATTTGTAAAATTTGAATTGGATAAATTAAATATTATTTATTTATGAAGTGCATAACATAAAAATTGTTTACAGACACGATATGGGCCATTTTATGAAAATACAAGAAAGTCGTCAAAATGCAGCCACTATTTACCCAAATTTCGACGGGGTGGCTACGTGTCCTGGACACGAGTGGAATACAATTTCAACCCCTACAATACACGGTCCGAACAACGTCAACTTCAAAACCAGGTAAGCAACAGATTATCACATTTTGAATATTTTAATTAGGGCTTCACAAAAATTAATGCCAACACTTGGTGCCACTGGGGGAAGTCTTGTAAAGAACATTGTGTCTAAATTTAGAAATACTCGTATCAAGTCAGCAGGAACTAATGCAAAAGTCAACAGTCATTAAACTTGTTGGCTGTCAAATTCATATAGCTCGATTTCGTCGTTGTTCAAATCTAGTAAATGAAATTCTTCCCCTTCCTCTTTACTGATGGTCTCGAAATTGGGCTTGTATCTATGGTATGGTTTTGGTTATAATACGAGGGCCAAATGGAAAGTTCTTAGATAATCATAGACTGAATAAGTTATTATTTTGATTATAGGTTCTCAAAAGTTTCCATTCACATACTACACCTGATGGTACCACTTTCCGACGACGGACTTGATGCCTGAAATGCTATTGTTTCCTCCGCGTCCATAGAACGTTTTTCTCGAAGGTTTTCTTTTATTTTCTGGTACAAATGAGAATCGCATGTAATGTGCGTGGTCGGGGCTATACGGCGGGTAACCTAACAATACCAGGTTTGACTTCGCCAAATAGTAGCTATTCGGCGGCGTGCGACGCAGCGTTGTCGTGGTGACGTAGGACTTTACTGCGAGGTCAGATGATAGCTAGTGTACCTGTTTTTTGATCGTTAGAACAATTTTCGCCTAATGACACAGAAGTCAGAAGTAAACCGTAGGACGAGACCGCCGTCTGTTTCCCCACATATCGACCGCTTTTAATTTTTTCTGGCAATTCGGAAGGAAACACTGAGTTGTCCATCTTTTGGTTTCCTTGCCATTGCAGTAAATTCAGCTTTCGTCACCAAATCAATAGTGAGTCGGACAAAGTATTTGACAGACCTCCGTTAAATCTTTAAAACATTTCACGACATCATTCAACACGACAGATTTTTGGGGTTATTTATTAGACCGAAACAGACCGAATTGTGACTGATCCACCGGGCACAAGGCGTCTTGACCTCTAAATATTCATAAAGCATTTTGTGCATTTAACTCATACCCATACCCGAGCTTGTCCGAATCTGTAGTTACGTCGCCTTTGTCGGTCTCTGTTGTACAACACTGGTGTTGTCATCTTGGTCTCTCACGAAGACCATAGTTGAGGTTTGTACGACCACGTTAGAATTCATTCAAGCTGTTGTAAACAGAAGCACGGGATGGGATTTCATCGTGAAAGACCAATCAAATTCCACCATAACATTCATGTTGCACGATAATTATATCGCTTCAAATCCATGTCGTCAGAAGACAATTTTCAATACGCCGCCACAACTCTTAACGAATGGCAAATGGCCATTCCATTTTCAAAATTTTGAACGTTTTTTTTAGTATATTGTTTACAGTGGTCAATTCTTATCTTATATAACAGTATGACAGAGCCATGAATGTCGTACTATACCTACATCCTCACAATAAGGCATGGTTCAGTCAGAATAAATTATAGCAAACGATCAATCGGGCCTTCTGACGACTACCGATGCCCATAGACATCCGCATTATTGTCATGCAGATTGTTTGTAATATTCTCGAAAGTCATTAGAATTTTAATATCTAATGTCCGTCCAACGTCCAATAAATCGATGATAGAATCCAATGATTCTATCATTGGATTGTATATAACATTTAATATTTGTTTTAGATTTCCGAACACAGTTCCTACGGCGCCACCGGTGGATTTTACACCCAGCCTTGCCATTTCTGGGTAACATTTTTATACCAATAACACTGTACCATTAACTAGTTAGCGAATATTGTCGAGTTATAACTAATTCACTTACATATAATCGAACTAACTTATTTAGGAATGTGCTAACAAAAGTTTCTTCTCTTCCATAACACAGCACGTTCCCATTATGCGTAGAACTCGCTAGAATGTTAAGCCCCTCCCCGTTCCCCTATCATCGATATTACAGTACCTACTTTACTATTGCTTTCACCTTGCCCTAATTGCACAAATATTAATTTGTACAGAAGCCAACGGGTCTAACTGATGTGTAGTAATATCTGAAATAATTATACTACTTGTTGCAAAATTGAAATAAAATACGCCGAATGAATAATAATAATAATAATAAGAATCCCACGCAAAATGGGTTGGCACGATCTCACAAGAAAATCCCAGCCACCACACAAATCAAAAAACGACCGCTTTACCGGTTTCCTGTAAGTTGTAACACATTTCTCTCCTTGTCCACGAAACCACTCTCTCCGTCCAGCAAGAGAGGGGAATGATTTTACACATCAAGAAATACTTAAATGTTACAGACTGAAATTGCATATTTATAATTGTTTTAAAAATTTATATGCGGAAAATAAACCGCGTGAAAATACAGTAAATTTTTACAAAATCATTTGCAGACAACATTTTTTCTCAACTTTTGAGTCAGTGTTATAATGTCGTCGTAGACGAATTTCGACTTCAGCGATGATCTCTATTGAGAGAGCCATCTGCGTGGGACATATAGTGCACAAGTGTTTGCGCAGACACAAGTGCACTCTATTCCTTCATTTTCCTATTCTGATGGGACGGCAATCCGGCACGACCGGAGAGAAATCAGACCGACGGCTTAACGTTCTCTCCGAGGCACAAGCGTGTAACACCGCCAACTTCCTAACTCCGGACCAGTTGTTAGAATTTGAAAAATCCCAATAGCACTTTGTGTATGGGCCGACCCGTGATTCGAGCCCAGGACCTCACGTCTGTTGTGTATGGATAATAACTGTTTAAGTTTTGCAATTTTTTTTAATTTTCTCGCTATGATTTTTAGAGAGGCTTTTTTAACAAATTCAAAACAAAAGTTAGGTTATGGCTTTGCAAATGGAATGAAAGTTTATTTTGCTTTTATATTTAGTGCTTAACCTGTATTTAACTTGTTCCGCCAGTTCGCGCGTCACAGTTGAAAACCGTTGCAGAAGTTGCAACAGAATATTCGGGAATCAAGTGTTTCAGTGCAGGAACAAACACAACTCCTGCATGCACTGTAGAATGGGCCAGGTAGCGTGCGGTGTCTGTATGCAAAAAATTACTGACTTCAGGAATTATGCGCTGGAACGTCGCTTAGCTGGTCGAACAACCCATGTTGATGCGGTAAATATCTAAATATATATATAATTGGGCTGGCTATAGTCTCGTCAGTTTTCCCTAATCCTCTCGTCATCAAGGCAACGAAGTACGATCCCAACTGCGTTACAAACGTGGGGCGCCGTCCCAGACACAGTATGATCGTCGGGAACGATCAAATCACGACAACATACAACCAAAACAAAACGCAAACGGATACAACCCCCAGGCGCGGTGCAGGTACAACATCCCGTCCGAGGGATTGGGGCGCGGACTATACGATTCACTCAACAATCACCACACCATGACAGACCACAGCACACACTTTGGTCTCCAAGTAGTTAGAATTACGATGTTAGTGCAATCTTTGGATATAATTACAGTACCTTACGCGATTTGCCAACGAGCTTAAGTCAAACCGCCGTACCGGTTAGGCTAACGACGAAAACCGCGCGCGAGTCGTACCACCCGCACGTGTTGGAAGGGGTGGACGGTTCCTCCCAGTCTTGATAGTTCAACCAGCTCTTACGCCCCCCACGATAATGAAAGGTCAACTTTAGGTGCCGCGCGTGAGCAGCTGACTCGTTAGAGGGCCTGCGTGGGGACCCGGTCCCCTCGGCCAAGGTAATAATAGTTACTTTAGCTAATTTTAACTAACTGACGGGATGCATCCTTCCCATCTACGGGTAAGGACCTGTCCCCCTATCGACCACAATATACGTAGACCGTCACCCGACGTGTCTTATAGTAACAGATGAGGCTCCACTGGACACTTCCGTCAGCATAAAGCAGTCAAAAAAATAATCAGTTCTGGACCTCCGAAGAAAAATGACAAAAAACGGAAGTATTATGATTTCGCCATGTCCGTCTGTCCGTCCGTATGTCATGTACGTTTTATTTAGTGTTTGTAACTTGGTAGGTGGGTGTATTGTAACTTGGTAGGTGGGTGTATTGTTAATTGGAATTTAATTGAAAAGTGATTTGAACGAAATCGAACCATGTACTTTGGGAGATGTGGGATTTTTGTTTGCTGGTACGAAACCCTTCATAGTCCAGTCCGTCTCGCACTTGGCCAATTTTTATAGTAATTCTCTTTAAAATATCACAAATATATCATGACAAGTCTCCACTCTAAACGCCCCTTACCCTTAAGTACGGTTAAATTGTTTGGGCCAAATTTGTTGAGAATTGTGTACAGCACACAATTCACTACAATTTGGTCCCAAAACATTTATCCAGATAAAATACGATTGGCGGCTGAAACTGACAACGAGACTGGGACCAAAAAGGGGTTGCATAAAAATTTAGAATACTCCGTTAGATACCAGGATGAGATCCTAATTTAACTGGACTACTATGCCCAGCAGTGGACTAACCAAAGGCTGATAATGATGATTATTTCTGCTCATGTCGAAATCTGACCCATATATATGTTACATGTAAAAAAAAAAGCTAGTCCCGGTCTCGCAATGACCCCACTATGGTTCAGGCCTTGTCGTGGCAGTGGGGCTCAGTAGACTGGGATGAACTCAAGCGAGGCCAATTGGACCGAGGGGAACTCAGGCGAAGCCAATTGGTGCTCTTTGCACCCCTCTTATAAGAAGAGGGGCTATAGAGCGGACTCCGGAGAGACTCCATCCAGGGCCAATGAAGGCGCGTAAACATAAAAAAGGGCCTCGTAGTGAGGGCCCGGCCTGTCGCTGAGATGACTCTGTTGCCAACAGATTCGGGGTCACTTCCCTCCTCCTGAGGCGGCTGAAGGCTTACAGGGATTTTATCGGGTTAGGGTTCTCCAATAGGGAGTTCCAACTACTCACGTGTGGTATACTACGTGATGCGGCATAAATTATTGTCTCACATTAAAAAAATGTTACACGTAGCAATCAAATATAAAAACAATCTTATTTAAATTGATTGATACGTAATATGTATAATGCACTAACACTTAGGTTTGTAACTTCAGTTACAATTTAAAATGTTAATAGGTGTAGCCGTCTATTAGGGGTCCGTAATTGAAATTTAAAAATCTAGAGCCTAGAGGGGGTACTTACAACGGAGCAACGACCTTAAAACGCAGAAAAAATTTAAAAAAATTCAAAATATCATGCTGAATGAATAGGGGGCTCTCACAACTCAAAGCCCTGGCACCCGCACAGCTTAACCGGCCCTCTCCGCGTGCCATATTTATCACCATCTGCAGCAGCATGAAGACGTCCACCGCTGGAGTCCTCCACCACAGCGCTACAAGCCGTCTCGACCAGGTCATCAGTCCACCTAGTGGACCATTCATATTAGATATAATTATTACTTTTACATACCTATACCTAGATTATAATGAAAAAACACATGAAGTTTATTTCATTCATGTCTGAATAGCTTAAGCGTTCATTTGTATAAAGTGTTAGATAGCAAGTACCTATTTTAAATTTCAGAAGCAGCAGTGTCCAAACTCAGTCGACGGATGTCGCTTAAAGTTTAAAGAACAGGACATGCCTGCCCATCTAAAAGAGTGTCTCTTCAGTGATGTTATATGCCCTCTGATGTACATGAAGATCGGCCTATGCTCTTGGAAAGGTATTTACTTTATTTTTATTTCAAAGCCACTTCCGGTAAACCGTCATAGCGGGTGGTAATTCTTTACAACTGAGCTCAAAACTACATGTATATATGTAAAGTAACTAACTGCCTCGTGGTCTATTGGTGAGCATTTCCAACCACAGTCGTGAGTTCCTGGGCTCGAATTATGGGTCGTACCTAAGTGTTGTTGAAATTTTTTAATTTCTAATTACAGTCCGGACTCAGGTATTTGGCGGTGTTACGCCCCCGTCCCTTGCAGAGTTCGTTAACAGTTGGTCCTGCGCCTGATTTCTCTGGTAGTGTTTGACTTCCGTTCCACCAGACTAGGAGAATAAGGGAACAGGGCGTCCACTATAACATGTCCTGCGTAGTTGGCTCGTCTCTATAGAAATGGCAGCCGTGGCCGAAATTCGGCT